>JAJOZX010003088.1:172500-205000 GCA_023014485.1 Bathynomus jamesi
TTCCTACTCCCAATAAAAAAGAACATTTTAAAGTTAGTGATTTTGGGGAAAATCTCAGACCTGTAGTTTCGAAACTTTGTATATACACCAAAATTTCAGTATCAACTCTGCCAGCAAAAATTCGAATTGTAGAAACGTATTATTAAATAACTGAAATTACTACATCATTTGTGTAATTTTGAAAATAAGGAGGAATAAAAAGAAATTAGCAATTTACAAAATAACCGAAATAATTTATTTCTCAATGGCGCGAAGGGTCCTGGACATCAGTTTGAGTTAAAATAACAATAGATTTTAGAGTGAGTGCAAGAAAGAATATAACACTGAAAGCTTTTGTAGTACATTGTTCCTGAAAATGAAAATGTAAAAGAATAAGATAAGAATATACTATAATTTCTATAATTTAATTTACAACTGATTTTAGAAAGTGTTCAGAGGTAAAAAGAAGTAATCAACAAATATTCAATGGAATTTACGTGCGTTTGGAGAACACACAAATATTAACCATTAAATTAAACAGCTCTCATAAACACTGAATACTGTACAGAAGAAGAAGAAGAAGAAGACGTCATTACAGTATGTTCTTTATTCTTTCATATCTTCAATACATGCATCATACATAAAATCAGTAAACAACTTACCGTCAAAAGAGATTAAAAGACTAGCTATGTTGAACATATATATATATATATATATATATATATATATACACGGTGAACCAAAAGTAGGTGGACAGTAGGTTGAATACGGTTTGTGTTATATTATATTATAACTATGGTGTTCATTATAACTATGGTGTTTGTGTTTTATTATATTAAATATTATAACTAAATTTATTTAAATTTTATTTTGTATTATAGTATACAAAAAAATTAAATATGTATTCTCAAAATAAACGTTATCATTTACTGTCCACCTACATTTGGTTCACCCTATATATATATATATATATATACACACACACACGAGGCAATATATGTATCAATATACGATATATGTATCAACTGATAGTTTCATAACAAATTTTAATAGATTTAACATTTAGAGCAGTGGTTCTCAACCAATCTTATTTATGATTAAATGTTTATTAAAACCAGAAAATGTGGTTACTGTAGAGCTTAGTAACATACCACATCTAATGAGATGGTTAATAATGTTTTTCCTTCACCAACTGATCAATCCGTGATAATATTTTGGATAGCGCACAACGGATATCATCCTCAGCACGGAGACAGTTTCTTGATTTTTATTTTATAAGAAGCAGATACGAGAAACCTGTTCATTTCTTTCGAGTCCATTTCTTTCAAGAAGGGAGTACTCTTACTAAATTCTGATAAAAAAAATGTACTGGCCTAATTCTAATTCAAACTGCAAAATTTATTTCAGTTCTCTCAATGGCTTCGCGACTCAAAGAAAAATGTTTGGTGACCCCATGGTTGAGAACCCCTGATTTAGAGAGTAAATTAAAATTCTAAACAGAGCCGTTATAAAAATGTAAAAATTTGGAATTCCTTTATTGCTGACCTGAACTTGCACTACAGTGGCTAAAAGTTAAGAGAAGACTATATATATATATATATATATATATAAAAAAAAAAATATATATATATAATATATATAGGCTCTTTGTTCAGTATATCTTATCTTTTTCAATATTTTGCATGGGAAGCTTATCGATAAATTTTTTTCTGAGCTATATCAATCAATATAGTTTAGCGTACGTTAGGTTGCATTATGTTAGGTTACGTTAAGTTAGATTAAATTAGGTAATATTGAGTTTTCGATAAAATTCTCCATTCCAAAAATGTGTGGAAACGTGTAGTTAACGGGTGCATTTACGATGAGTGGGGGAAGGGGGTAGGGGTACTAGTGACAAGGGGGATGGGGAGTGTACCTCCCAAGGGGTAACTTTATGTTACTTTATGCGAGTTCGAACGACCATTCAAGATCGACCTTCGGTCGACCCCTCTGTAGCATCTCGCTTTATTTGCAGGATTTGGTGAAGGAGGGAATTGCTGTCTGATCTCCTCCTGCCCTCGTAGCCAGCCACGATGACTGGTCAGGGACTTTGCAGATGAATCTGTCCAGCTGGTTTTTGAATTTATTCAGGTCGGTGTGCTGGAAATTCCTCACTTCTTTTGGTAAGGCATTAAAAAGCCTTGGGCCTCGTATTCCATCCTCATTTTCATGACCTCCTGTTCCACTGCAGCTGGGATAGTACAAAATCTGCCTCTTCTCTCATTCTAGTTTGTTTCTATTTCATTTCTAAGGTTAGGGACAAAGCCCTCATGTATTTTCCATATGTATGTTATTGTGTACCGCTCGCGTCTTCTTTCCAGAGAGTAAAGTTTCAGGGATTGTAGTCGAAACCAGTAGTCTTTACCTTTCGTTTCCTCTATCTTCAACGTAAAAGTCCTTTGTATAGCTTCAATGTTTGCAATGTCTCGTTTTCTGTATGGACCTGTGAGTACTGAGCAATACTCAATTATCGGTAGAACGTAGACTCTTCCATAATTTGAGCATGATGTTTGCTTTTCTGCTGCGCAAGCTCCTCCAGATGATTCCCATTATTTTTTTAAGGCGTTGAAATTTTGATGTTGTAGTGCTCTGTGAATTCTGTATCCGACGACATTATTACTCCAAGATCCCTGACTTGTGGATTTGGTGTTATCTGTTTGTCTTGCAGAGTTTTGTACCCTTTATTCTGTAGCTCCTTGTTATTACCATATCTTAGAAGTAAATGTGGTGTCATACTATGAACATTAGCGACTACCATATAAAAATACAAAAACTGAAAGTATATAAAGTTTAGAGACCATCTGATGTAATGCATTACGCTGACTTAATGCTACTATGAATATAGAGTATAATGACAACCGGCAACACTATCTTAGGCACAACACTGATATTACTAATAAAAAAACATACATGTCATTGAATGATGCCGAGCGCTTTTGTGTACCCGTCACCACCGGACGCGACTGAGCTCACAAGTCAATTTGGTTGACCACTTCCAACCACACACACACACACACACATACACACACACAAACAAAACAGGTTTTTAAGAAAATAACTACATCTTCCCATTATCTTATTAAGACGCATACATAGACATAATTTAAAAATGAGTGAGGAGTAAATAGAAACACAGGTGCATTCAATATTTATTAACATGTCGACATTTTTTTATTAGTATAGTAATTCACAAATAATAGTGGAAGTAGTTACATTCTCATTGCTTTGTATAATACAATTTTTTCAATAAATCCGAGTAATATCCCGTTTAATGTATGAGGTAATTTATACTCGATATACAGAGCCTTAAAGATATTTTGGATAATTTTTGTTCCTACTTTACAAATGGACGTAACATTTTCATAATTCCTAAATTTTGAACATACAGATTCAAAAGCCTGCTCGCGTACACGGTCGGTTATCACAATATTATCATGAAAAGTTAATGTATATATAACGTGTTCTAAGTTTTTCAATTGAAAACTGTTCAGAACTCGTAGGAATGTGTGAGGAAATCTAAATTGTAACGACAGTTACAGCGTATATAAAGAAACAGTTCCTGTCGATGAACGGCGAAAAAGAGGGATGGTTTGTAACGCTCTAGCTTAGCGTTCCAAAGTGAGTGGTACTTCTCGGGGGAAGGGTCTTCTAAATATTCTCTAAGTTCCAATCCATTCTCACCGTGTTTACCTTTACATTTCATAAAGTCACCAATTAGCGTTAGATTTATATTATTAAAAAAAAAAATTAGACTAACACGAACTTAGATGTAGCTCGTAGCGTAAACTAACCCACTTTTTGTTATACTCTTCTCATCTTCTCTTTACTTGCATGTCTGTAGTTTGCATGGTATGACAGTGTTTCTTTGAGTTAAGACTGTGTTTGCATGGTTTGTAAGCGTTCTTATTTTACTTCTTTTCATCTTTCACCCCTTTCCTATTCTCTTCGACTATTTTTCCAACTTGTCGGCAGTGGCTGGCAGATGATGATGGTGAGTCTTTCTCTCTTTTTCTGAATGAGTGTTAACCCACGAATGATAGGTTTTGCTACTTACTTAACCCCTTATTCTCTTCTTTTAACTCCCTATTCTCTTCTTTTAACCCCCCTACTCTCTTTTTTCTCTCGGGCTAACTTTAGAGTGGATCTTAGGGTCCTTGTTAGCCTTAGCTTCTATAGATCTGTAGAATTAAAAATGTATAGACATGCTCGAGAATGGTGTCAAAATAACGCGCGTCATCAGCGCGCACATTTAATAAAGGTTTCAGGTTGAGGAAGGGGGCTATTTCAAACAGTCTATTGAGGATGAATCGGCAACGATTAGACACTAGTCCTTTATTGGTATTATTTTTATGAAAGGTTTTAGGATTAGATTTCCGCATCAATCGTGTTTCAACGCAAGCTTGACACGTATTGCGACACAGCTAAAGTACAAATAATGCAATATGAGGGGGGGGGTGTCACTAAGCTTACTCTTGCTGTACTCGCGGTAGCTGGTACTTTATAATTCTCATCCGACCATTTCTCAACCAACACAAAGATTTTCATCGTTTCATCAACATCCAAATAAATAACATTACGTTTGGGGGAATCTGTATGTTTGTAATTTGTCTTGAGCACATAATTAATCGCACCACTTCTGCGTTTAAACACTCTCACTAATTTAGAAAAAGTCACTTCGTACTGAGCGTCAATGATGCTGCTTAGCGGTAGTTCCACCTTTCTTTGTTCCTGTAGGTACAGGTGTTTCTTGGTGAAGCTGTGAGGAGGAATCTGGATAGCATCTGGATAGACACACATATATTTCATCAAATCCTATATTTGTAAACAATTTTAGTTTGGAATAGTACTTGAAATAAAAATAATTTAATATTATGAAATAGGTAACGTAATTTACTGTAATTAAATAATATAAAACAGTTAGGAATTTGTAAACCTCATAATATAAGGTATTTTAAAGTTGTTTCTAAGCTCCAGAATCAAATGGAAAAAAGAATAAAGAATGTCTTCCCAATGAGAGATGAAAATTTAATTCTAAATGCGGAAACAGCGCGTAGCGCAGATCAACAATGAGTGAGGCAGTGGTGAACAATTTGTCATAGAGAGAGGATCGTACACAGTCCCTCAGAAGATCTTAATTAATACATTAATTTGGTGTATCTAATAAATACAATAAATGTATTTATACGTCAGATTTAAATTTACTTCATTTATACATTTATTTTTCATTTAAATAAAAATTAATGAAATTATTTATCTGTTTAATTTATATTTAAATTAGTTAAAAAAAGTGAATTTAATGATCGTTTGGAAGGAATTTGGGATCCCTTTTTTATTATTTTTTCACTCATTCTTTTCCTTCTGTTTCCAACTTTCACTATTTGCATACGAAGCCAATTATGGAATAATTTTTTATGTAGAGTTCTTTCAGCTCTCTCTCTCTCTCTCTCTCTCGTTTGGTTTTCTTGTCCCTTTTCTTTGTGTATGTATAGACGGCTCTATACTGTGTGTGTGTGTGTGTGTACGCGCGCGCGAACGGGCGGGGGGTGTATAGAATCTATACAGATATACGAGTCATAAGGCTCGGGTGGTTCTTTCTTATCCTTGGCAACTCTCTCTCTCTCTCTCTCTCTCTCTCTCTCTCTCTGGCCCTTCTCCCGCGCGGGCCTTCCTCTCCGCCTCCGTCCGATGATCAATTAATATCGAATGAATCGGACGGGGCGTCGAGGCGAGTGATTTGCGCGATCCTCGAACCGCCGCTTTCCAAATCGAAGCTTTCGACCGCCAATCGGGAACGCAAATTGAATGCCGATGTTCATACGCGGAAGCTGATCCGATTGGACTCTGCTGAAAGAGAGAGAGAGAGAGAGAGAGAGAGATGGGGGGGGGGGGAATAAGGCAATAATAATAATAATGATAACAGCAATAAAAGGGAAGCACATGTATTTCATTTTATAACATGTCTTTACTGCTCTGGCAAGAGACCTACATTATATATGATACAACTCAGAATGGTCCCCTGAGAAACTTTTATGTTACACACAGACGGTGCATGGAACAAGGAACTCTTCAGGGAAAATTAAATTCACTATAGTCCGAATAAGTAATGGTAAATGACAAATACTATAGTTTTCCTTTTTCATGATGGAAGCCCGACGTGGGCAACGGGTCACTCGCAAAGAGGCCCCAAAATATAGCTTCCCTCACCAGCTATCTGCTAAGCACATAGGACCCAGTGACCCGTTGCCCACGCTGGGCTTCCATCATGAAAAAACTATTGCATTTGTCATTTACTGTTACTTATTCGGACTATAGTGGATTTAATTTTCCCAAGAGTTTCTTGTCCCATGCACGGTCTGTATAACTCACACACACACACACACACATATATATATATCTATATATATATATATATATATGTATCTATATATATATATATATATATATATATATATATATATATATATATGTGTGTGTGTGTGTGTGTGTGTGTGTGTGTGTGTGTGTGTGTATTGCCTGCAAAATTAAAATTCTTTGCCTCTTTTGCGTAAAACCTTTCTGTAGTAGAAATACCAGACTTACTTTCTTTGCACTGAGGGTCATTTATGCATAAAAACTTGGCTCAAATGTTATATATAATATATATATATATATATATATATATATATATATATATATATATATACACACACACACACAGGGTGTTTCACACCCGGTCTGCCATACTTTGAGGGGGGTGGGTGATTTGGAGATGATATAGAGTAAAAAAGTTGATACAACATAGGTGCTATTCCCAACCGTTGCGGAGCTATGGACGTTTTAAGGTGTACGGAAAAAAATAAACGAGAGTATTAATCTGATGTATTTATTGTTACATTTTATGAGGTACACCTTATAAATGTTCAAAATGTCCGCCTCGGCTTTCAATGCACAGCCTTGCTCGTTACAAACAGGAATTCACTGCCCATTGAATCATTTCAGGGTGTTCTCGTATGTAAGCATCGGCATCCATAATCCGACGCAAGAGTTCCTTTCTCATTTGTATTTTGATCTTCTAGACCATCTCTTTCATAAGGCCCCATAAAAAGAAATCTAACGGGGTTAGGTCCGGAGATCTCGGAGGCCACGATATTGGACCAGCACGACCAATCCATCGATTCCCGTACCGCTGATTCAAGTAATCTGTAACATGACGACCAAAATGTAGTGGCGTCCCATCGTGCTGAAAGAAATCCTGCGCCTTGTCTCCAAGGGCACGTCCCATCAAAAGCGGTAATTCGTTCGTCAGGAAGTTCTGATGAATATTAGCAGTTAACCGTTGTTCCAAAACGAACGGTCCAATCAGTTGAGCTCCAATTACACCGCACCAAACATTCACCGAGAAACGATGTTGAAAGTTTCCTTCAACGATGCCGTGGGGATTATCGGCGGACCACAAGTGGGAATTTCGTCTATTGTTAATTCCATCCCAAATGAATTGTGCTTCATCACCAAACAGTATGCGATTAAGAATTTGGCGACGCATAACCATCCACTGGCAAAATTCAACACGTTTATCGTGATCATCCGGTTGAAGAGTTGAAGAGCTTGCACACGTTGCAAATGATAGGGATACAAACCCTCATCATGTATGGTTCGCCATACACGCGATGCGGATTCACCAATTCGTCTGGAAATCCTTCGAACACTAGTAGTTGGACTACGTTGTAATCGGTCCAGTGTGCGCTCCTCCACATCAACGGGCCATTTTGCTACATGTTCTTGGTTACGTGGAACAGTTGTCCCTGTTTCCCTTAATCTTTGGTGTGTGTCACTAAACAATTGCCTGTTTGGTATTCGGCAGTTCGGAAAACGTCTTTGATATTCCTCAACTGTCGCTCTACTATTACCATCACAGAATCCATAACTGAAATGGATATCAACGTATTCAGCGGGTGTGAACTGTTGATTCATTTTAATTGTTCACCTTAACGCAACACAGTGTTTCGTACCACAGATCAGAACCATCTGAAAGAAAAAACTGAGGCTTAGTAGTGGTAACTTCGTTACCCGAAACTACTACCAATGCTGCCATTTATCGAATTACACACAAGTAGGGATTTGTTGTTTGCATATCTTAAAACGTCCGTAGCTCCGCAATGGTTGGAAATAGCATCTATGTTGTATCAACTTGTTTACTCGATATCACCCCACAAATTACCCCCCAAAGTATGGCAGACCGGTTGTAAAACACCCTGTATATATATACCGGGTGTCTCAAAATAGATGGAACCCATTAACATCATGATAATTTATTACTCAGAAAATAAACTCCAAAAAAGATTACATTTCCTGGAAGCTGATATGATAACAATTAAAAACTGAAGATTTGAGGTCTCTAGATCAAAGGATACATTTATTAGAGCACATGTTCCAAATGACCGCCGTTGCGCTGCAGACACACTTGAAGCCGACGAGCGAGGTTGTCAATCACCCTGACACCCTGCACAGAGTGCAAGGGCCTCTGAAGCACCTCGTCTGGGGCTTGTGTGCCCCAGAACACATTGTTCTTGCTATTGACATACCCACTGAGCAAGAAGTGTGCTTCGTCGCTGAACCAAACATCATCAAGAAAGTCAGGATCCTCTTCGATCTTGTTCTCGAACCACCGGCACATCACAACACGTTTTGCCATGTCAGCTGGTGTGAGTTTATGCTTGATCTGGATCCTGTATGGGTACAGCTGAAGATCCTTGATCATGATTCTTTGCACTGACGCACGTGAAAGACCCAGATCTTGGCAACGTCTTCGGATTGACTTTTTCGGACTCCTTCCGACAGAATCTCTCACCGCATTCACATTGTCAGGAGATCTTGCAGTCACCTTCCTGCCAGATCTGGGTGTTTCTGCTTTCTTGTTGAGATTGTTTACTGATCCTGTGGCTTGAAATTGTGTGCCCAACGATAAATTTGGCTTTTCTGGGGATAATTGTTGAAGTTGAACTTCCTGCGAAATTTCGCTTGCACAGTTTTGAATGATTTCGTCTCCAAATAAAGTAGTGACGCAAAAATTTTTTTCCTCCTTTGTCCAAGGCATTTTGATTGATAATTATTAGTTGTTATCGTCTCCTCTCTTCAAATCTGAAAAAATAGAACGAGAACATTAATATTGGCAGAATTATTAGCAGTGACATGGGTTGCATGTACAGTATATTGAGACACCCTGTATATATATGTGAAAATTATTTCACGAAAATAACACGTGAAAAATATTTATGATGAATAAAACCACGAAGGAAAGGAAACAGAATGGTGCTCAAGCGCTTTCGTCTAATGACATCCTCAGGAACACTGAGGATGTCATTAGACGAAAGCGCTTGAGCACCATTCTGTGTTTCCTTTCCTTCGTGGTTTTAGTATCATCATATATATATATATATTATATATATATATATATATATATATATATACACACTGGCGGTCAAAATTATGGAAACATTTTTAAAATGTTGAAATGTTGATTGTAAATAATAATAGAATTCTTTTAATTCTATTTATAAGTTACAGGAAATGAACTGATATGTCTGCTAATTAAGGAGCTTTCTAATGTGGTGTTTTGTTTCATGAAGACTTACAAGCAATTAATTAATATTGAAATAAATTGTATTTGGTGACGGCAGTTTCTGATTAAAATATTTGTCTATGTTCACAGAAATATTGATATTATTGGTTACAATATTTTTCTGTTATTTGTACTCATTCATTTCTATCCCATTTTCCTTCAAAAACGTAAACTGACTCGTGAAACCTGCACCTGAACATTATTTGCAACATTGTGCCCTTCTCTTACAGGTATCTCTCTATAATGGCTCCTACAAAGGAAATATCATACGAAAATAGACTCAAGATTGATTAATACCTTCTTGGTAAAGAACTACAGAGACAATTGGCCAATAAAGTGGGGGTTTCATTCTCCACGGTGAGCAAAACCCTCTCTCGTCATTCTCAAACTGGGACTGTAATGAACAAAGTAGAGTGACGGCGAAACCGGAAGACCTTGGAAAAAGAAGACAAATATATGATTTTAATGAGCAAATGCACAGAAAAAATACTAGCGTTCGAATAGCTGCTGAAGTCAATGCATCACGCAATAGCAGCAATTCCACTTTAACAGCAAAGAGACGTTTGAGGGAGGTTGGTTTAATGGGTCGGGTTGCTACCAGAAAGCCTCTTTTGCGACGAAGAAACAGAGCCAAGTCCAAGACTGGCAAAATCGGCTTTCTAGTAGCAACCCGACTCATTGAACCAACCTCCCTCGGACGTCTATTCACTGTTGAAGTAGAAATGTTGCCGTTGCGTGATGCATTAACTTCAACAGCTATTCGAACGCTAGTATTTTTTCTGTTGCATTTGCTCAATAAAATTATGTATTTGACTTCTTTTTCCGAGGTCTTCCGTTTCGCCGTCAGTCTACTTTGTTCATTACAGTCCCAGTTTGAGAATGACGAGAGAGGGTTTTGGTCACCGTGGAGAATGAAACTCCCACTTTATTGGCCAATTGTCTCTATAGTTCTTCACCAAGAAGGTATTAATCAATCTTGAGTCTATTTTCGTATGATATTTCCTTTGTGGGAGTCATTATAAAGAAATACTTGTAAGAGAAGGGCACAATGCTACCAAACAGTTCAGATGCAAGTTTCACGAGTCAGAGATGATTTTTGAAGGAAAATGGGATAAAATATATGAATACAAATAACAGAAAAATACTGTAACCAATAATATCAATATTTCTATGAATATAGACAATTATTTTAATCAAAACGTGATGTCACCATTAAATACAATTTCTTTCAATATTGATTAATTGCTTGTAAGTCTTCATGAAACAAAACACTACATTAGAAAGCTCCTTAATTAGACATACATATCGTTTTACTTCGTGTAACCTACAAAAAGAATGAAGAGAATTCTATTATTATTACATAATCAGCATTTTAAAAAATGTTGACCGCCAGTGTTATTATATTTAATGGGAGGCCCCGAAACCACAACCTAGTGGGGGGACTGGGAGGGGCGAGTGTGTTACTTAAACCTTCCCTGGTTCTTCCTTAATGTGTGTACTCAATTTGGTGCAGACTACCCTAGCCGTTTAGGCGTGTATAAAAAGAAGGGACATCATCATCGTCATCATCATCATCATCATCCCGTGTGTATATATATGTTACGCCCAAACATCGAAATCGCTCATGAGCGAAAAAAACAGCCACAACGCGTTGTGGATGCAACTTAAGTGACCACGCACCGATGTTAGATATTTTTTCGTTTCATGTCCGTTCTTAAACAACAACCGCAACGCGTTGTGGACGATTCGGATATGACCACAACATGTTGTGGACGATTCGGATATGACCACAACGCGTTGTGGACGATTTAAAACGACCACACACCGATGTCTTTCATCAAACTCTATTTAAAAACACCGATTAAAAAGCAAAGTTAAGCAGATATGCTAGAAAAAAGATAAAGTCCTTTAAAGAATGATTACACTAGGCAACAAAGATTTTGTTACAGAAGACCAATAGGTGGCTCTCCTAGCTAATTTCGGTATGCTGATTTCAAATCTATAATTAGATTTTTTCTATCACGTCTAGATTTTGTGTAAAATGCAAATCACTTTTAGTAAAATTTTCTACCACGTCCAGATTTTGGTTTTAATCGACTTAATGCCAGTAATATGAAACTTGCTTTTCAAGGTTAAAGCAATTTTTTTTGCCAACTATATACAAATTCGAACAATTTTGATAAATAAAATTTATCCGAGTTGGCAACACTGAGTCAAGAGCATAGTAACGGGCAACGGCCCAACGGTCAGTCGCTACGTGACAGTCAAGCAGAACGGTTGTTGAAGCTCTCTGCTGATGAGCAAGTGACAGGTTGTGTGACTTGTGTGTTTTTATAGCATTTGTTTTGTACTACGGTGTGTATTTCTTTTTATTTTGCACATCGTAACAATTACTTTCTACGTTTTTTCAGATATTATGGTAATTCAAATGGCATCAAAATAGACGTGCTTGTGTAAATCACCCAGACAACTTCTGCTTTGTCTGTGGACAATATACACCTAAGCCACAACGTAGAACATAACAACAAAGATTAAACTTGCCTACAAGTGTTATTTGACTGTAAGTTAGGAGACCAACAGAGGGACTGGGCATCACATATTTGCTGTGCACAGTGCAATGCAATGTTAATAGCTTGGATGAATGGTAAAAAAAGCTATGCCGTTCTCAGTCCCCATGGTTTGGCGTGAGCCGAAAATCACTTCAATGATTGTTATTTTTATTTGACAAAGATTGCTGGTTTCACAAAGAAAAACAATCAAAGATCACGTACCCAAACTGCGAATCAGCAATGAAACCAGTACCACATGATGAAACAAATCCACCACCAGTTCCACCAGCAACGATAACAGACAGCAGTTCATCTGAAGATTCTGCTAGTGATATAGAAACAGGGAAAGATGGCATATATGTTCCAGATGCAAATATTTCCCCACATTTGTTAAGTCAGCGGAGTTAAATGACTTAGTGCGCGATTTGGAATTACCAAAGAAAAGGCAGAGTTGCTTGGTTTCAAGACTTCAAGAATTTAATCTTCTCCAACCAAACACCAAAGTTTCCCATTTCCGCCATCGCCATTTGCAGTTTTCATCATTTTACTTACAGGAAGAAAACGTTTGTTTCTGCCTACGATATCAGTGGTCTGATGCAAGGGATTGGCTGTCGCTATGATCCAAAAGAATGGAGACTGTTCATTGACTCTAGTAAAGCTAGCCTTAAAGCTGTATTACTGCACAACGGCAATGAAAACCTTCAATACTTGTAGCACATGCCAACTGGCCTTAATGAGACTTATGAATCGATGAAACTGCTGCTAAGACTCATCAAATATAAGGACCACACATGGAATTTTGTGGCGACCTTAAAGTTGTATCATTACTTCTTGGGTTACAGTTGGGCTACACAAAGCATATGTGCTTTTGTGTCTATGGAACAGCAGAGATGACAAGAACCACTACAAAAAACATGATTGGCCATCTACAACTGAACATGTTGTTGGTAAATACAATGTGAAACACCCAGCACTTATTGACCCTCAGAAAGTACATCTTCCACCACTTCACATTAAACTTGGGCCTTATGAAAAATTTCGTGAAGGGTATGGATCATCAAGGTAGTGGTTTCCAATATTTAAAGGATAAATTCAAAGGAATATTGACAGATGCTAAGCTAGAAGCTGGAGTTTTCACTGGACCACAGATCCGCAGTGTCATCCACGACTCATGGTTTCCATCTAACCTAAATGAGAATGAACTAGGAGCATGGACATCTTTCGTTGAAGTTGTCAAAAATTTTTCTTGAAACCACAAAGCTGAAAACCACCGTAAACTCGTAGAAAACATGCTTAAATCTTATGAAATAATGGGATGCAGAATGTCTTTGAAAATTCATTTTTTACATTCTCATCTTGACTTCTTCCCGGCCAACCTTGGGGCTGTAAGTGACGAGCATGGTGAGCGCTTCCACCAACAGATCTCAGTTATGGAAAACAGATACCAAGGTAATTTCAACCCAAATATGATGGGAGATTATTGTTGGTTCCTGCAGAAGGAGAGCTCGTCATCCTACAAGCGACAAAGAAGAGGACACACCAAAGTTTCACTTAAGAACAGGAATTTGCCTTTCAGTAGTAACACAAAATACTAACGCGCTTTGGGTGGATGGTTGGGCGCAGGGGTGGTAACTCCGCCAGCGGAATTCCGCTGTCTGTCTTAAGCCAGAATAAAGGAGGAAAGACATCCCTGTTCACTAATTATTTAAGTATGCTTAACATAAAAGTGGCACGGAAAAGTAGCTTAGACGGCTTTCGTAATAGAAGCGGGTGAGAAAAAAAATGAAAATAGGGGTTTTCGGTTACACAAAATCTGGACGTGATAGAGAAATTTTGATATCAGATCTGAAATCAGCATCACCGCTTTAGTAGGAATCAGTAGTTCACGTGTCTGTAACAAAAAAAAAGTTGAAATTTGTTGCCTAGTGTTATCAATAATTTTCCCGTAGGTTTCGATTAATTTTAAGCAACTTTAGAATGAGATGTAAATGTAAAAATTAACCAACTGGTTAGGTTAATTGAATGCCCGGTTAGGTCAACTGAGTGCCCGGTTAGGTTAACTGAATGCCTGGTTAGGTTAATTGTACGCCTTTGACGATTGGTTAGGTTAAGCCGTGATATTTTCGTTAGTTTTAACGAAAATATCACGACTTAACCTAACCAATCGTCAAGGGCGTACAGTTGACCTAACCGGGCATTCAATTAACCTAACCTGGCATTCAATAATTTTCCCGTAGGTTTCGATTAATTTTAAGCAACTTTTACCTAATAACTTTTTCTCTCGAGGAGCCGTTTCCGTGTTTTAGGGTGACAGAGACAGACAGACAGACAGACAGAGACAGAACATTTTATATGGTGAATGGTCGTTTCAAATCGTTCACAACGCGTTGTGGTCATATCCGAATCGTCCACAACGCGTTGTGGTTGTTTGAGAACGGCCATGAAGCGAAAAAATATCTAACATCGGTGTGTAGTCACTTAGGTGCATCCACAACGCGTTGTGGCTGTTTTTTCGCTCACTGAGCGATTTCGATGTTTGAGCGTAACATATATATACACACACACACACACACACACACACACAGTATATATATATATATATATATATATTGCATTATACTATAGTATGAATTATTTTATCATGTCTGTATACTTAGTTATAGCTTCACAAATCTTTTCTCGAGTTCAGTATTTTACATCACTGGATTTATATATACTACCAAGACTAGTGAGACAAACTTCTCTCTCATTTGCTTTGTAAAGAACAACACTATAGTACAAAGATACAGTAAGTTCTTCTGCTGCCTGTTACAGTCAGATTCATAAGTATGGCACATAGATCTGAGCTAACAGATTTTAAACTTGCCAGATAGTTCAATGTCATGTTGAAGGTATAACTGCGCGTAAGATCACGGCAGGATAAATATTATGACAAACCGTGCGCGGCGAACATTGAAACGTATGGTGAGGAAAGATGGAATGTGTAGCCTAACATCCATCGCCCAGGAGGTTAATGACCAAACGAGTTTTTTGGCAAGTGTGAAGTCACTAAATCATGCATGCAGAAAGATTCTATGGAAGGGCAGCTGCCCACATGCCATACATTGCAGCTCTGTATGCAAAGCGATGACTATAGTAGTGCAAAGCTTCTCAAAACTGCGGGATAACACAATAGAAACACGTCCTGTGGAGTGATGAGTCCCACTACACAATGTTTTTATTCGATAGCAGAAAAAGTTTCGATCCTCAGAACATTCTCTCGACCGTTAAGTATGGAGATGGCAGTGATGGTGTGTGGTGTGAAAGGTACAATGATTGCCAGGGCGTATTGTGACATTTTAGACACCAGTGCAATGCCAGTATTGATGAAATTTTATGGTGAGGGACCATATACTTGTATACCAACATGACAACGCCCCTTATCATAAGGCCCGGACTATAACCCATCATTGCTTCGAGCATAAATATGTGAAAGCCCTGATTTTAATTTGATAAAATACCTCTGGTATGAACCACAGCGGCGCATCATAAACAGACAGCAGAGACTAACTCCTCTCGCAATATCACAACTGAAAGCTATAACAAATTGGTGGAAAGTGTTTCCCAAGTGGGGTGAGCCTACACCCTATTAAATACATTGTGAATAGTTATTTTTTGTTGTTTTAGTAATGTCCTAATAATTTACTTTAGGCTTTAATTATTTCCGACGTTTCGGAATACACATATTCCTTCATTAGGGCTAAAAACAGACGTAAAAGTCAGTTAGGTTACAGGGTAACATTAGTACATATTAAAATTAATATGGTTGAAATTACAGAACTAAAGAGACCGAGAATGAATGAATAAATGAGTAGATACTAGATACCTTAACTGAAACAGAGTAGATTAATCGAAGATTCGTCAGAATTCAGATTCGGTTTGAGTTTGTAAATACTCATAAATAAAGATTCCATAATTTTAAGTTTGAGATCGGAACTACTGCTGGCAAGAACGCTAAAATTAGAATGTGAAACTGGATGGTTGTTATCAAATGCGTGGCGACCTATATGTAAGAGTTAAGTGGTTTGCTGAGTGGTAGATTTGTATGGACTGATCTGCTGAGATGCTCGAAAATACAGGATTTTAAATGTCTTTTAGTTTTCTTATATATGATCCTACGCAGTGGTCACCCTTATATTGATAACCTATGGCAGACCTGAAGAGAATGGGAACAGCGTTTTTATATTTAAATAGGTGAAAGAAAGGTATAAGATATCTTTGGGGACTGTAGTTGCGTCCTTAGATATGGGGTCGATCAAACTGTTTAAAACTGCTAGTCGTAGGTTGTATTGGCCTCAAAGGGAAACCACTCTTATGAATGAATGAATGAGTAGTTCTTTATTTTTATAAAATAAAGGCAATTTTACCATTTTTGTTGTTACAGTAATTTTAACATAAAATAAAGAAATATGAAATTGGACTCTTTATTTCAGTTAATTTGTCCCTTAAGCCTTAGACTTTACTGGGCTCTTAATTAAAGATAAAACATTGCTTCATAGAGAGTTACGATTAAAAATATATAAATCATGAATGAGAAATATTAATTAATTTTAAATACATAAATGAATTGACAATTGAAAATAAGACAATGAATTTAAATCATTGTGAAGTCATTAAATCATTGTGAAGCTATTTATTTTTTTTTAATTATCTTTATAAATTTATTTATAAAATAAATATTATAATATTACAATTTCTGTTATGTTACAATAATACAATACTCTCAGTTGGACTATTTGTTTTATATAATTTGACCTTTAATTCATAATATATAAGGTCACGTTCAAATTATGATTAATACACAAACAAACTAATAATGGAGATAGAGTATATATTAATCTTAACTTATTATTATAGATACGAACCAAATCATACAAAGTCATTATTGAAGATATGATACCAATACAGTACAGAGGATTGATAGACACGAGAAATAAACAGTAATGTACATTTAATCCTAGATTTTTATTAGTATTCCATTATTAATCGAGATTTCAACTCGCAAGAAAAAGACACGGAAAGAAATTGTCTTATAAACTCTAATTCATTTTAAAGTTCAAAATAATCTTGACAGATGTTGACCGCTCTGTTGGTCAGGGTTGAAATGAAGTTCCGTTTAAAATTCAAAGGGACGAAGGAGGAGAAATTGGTGGTAAGACCAGGTAATGTCGGCTTACGACAAACGGAGGTTTCAAAAAGAAGGAGTTTTGCATATCTTAATGTCCAGGAACGATAATGAACTCTTGGATTCAATTTCTGAAGTAAATACGATGTTGGAATGTTTAGAATTCGAGTAATCAAAAAATTGATGAACGTGGTCGGTGGATTTCAATAGAAGAAATGTGTCATCAATATATCTTTTATAAAAAAACAGACGTGAAGCCCATTTTGTTTTATGATGACAAAGGAACGCGTTGACCAGGGTGGAGCCAAGGGGCAGACCCATTTGGACACCTTTGAATTGTTTACAGCCAGGAATCGAAATCAGACCTTCTGACTCGGAAACCCGGGCGATGATCATTTGGCTACGACAAAATGAAAGTTAGCAACAACCTGGCGACATTTCATCACGTTATATTTCATCGGATGATGAAGTATAGCCAGATTGTTAGTGGCTTATATCCTAATGGTTAAAGACCCGGTTTCCGAATCATCTGAATCAGAGGGTCGAGTTCGAATCCTGGTGGGGGGCTAAGTTTTAGTATATATATATATATATATATATATATATGATACACACAGACAGTGCATGGAATAAGGAACTCTTCTGGGATAATTAAATCCACTATAGTCCGAATAAGTAATGGTAAATGACAAATACCATAGATCTTGAAACGGACATGTTATGTGCCTTGAAAAGTGGACGCTCAATTCTGCCAGTTGAGGTTTAAGTTTTGGTTTTTGGCTAAAAATATAATAGTTACCCCTTTTTCTTTTTCTTTGATGCATTCAATCTGACGTGAAGGCAGCGAGTCTTTTGCTTATATTGAGGTTCTAAATGTAGCATGGCTAGGTGCTTTAAACCCTAGATCCATGTCCCAAAGCTGGATCCTGTCTGCTTTGCAGATAGCTGGTGAGGGAAGCTATATTTATGGGACCTCTTTGCGAGTGACCCGTTGCCCACGTCGGGCTAGCATCATGAAAAAGAAAAACTATGGTATTTATCATTTACCATTACTTATTCGGACTATAGTGGATTTAATTATCCCAGAAGAGTTCCTTGTTCCATGCACTGTCTGTGTGTATCATAAAAAAACTCAGGGGACCATTCTGAGTTCATTCCCATATATATATATATATACACACACACACACACACACACACACAGATATATATAATATATATATATATATAATATATATATATATGGGAATGAACTCAGAATGGTCCCCTAAGTTTTTTATGATACACACAGACAGTGCATGGAACAAGGAACTCTTCTGGGATAATTAAATCCACTATAGTCCGAATAAGTAATGGTAAATGACAAATACCATAGTTTTTCTTTTTCATGATGCTAGCCCGACGTGGGCAACGGGTCACTCGCAAAGAGGTCCCATAAATATAGCTTCCCTCACCAGCTATCTGAAAAGCAGACAGGATCCAGCTTTGGGACATGGATCTAGGGTTTAAAGCACCTATCCCTGCTACATTTAGACCCTCAATATAAGCAAAAGACTCGCTGCCTTCACGTCAGATTGAATGCATCAAAGAAAAAGGGGTAACTATTATATTTTTAGCCAAAAACCAAAACTTAAACCTCAACTGGCAGAATTGAGCGTCCACTTTTCAAGAAGACATAACATGTCCGTTTGAAGATGGGAATGAACTCAGAATGGTCCCTTGAGTTTTTTATGATACACACAGACAGTGCATGGAACAAGGAAACTCTTCTGGGATAATTAAATTCGGACTATAGTGGATTTAATTATCCCAGAAGAGTTCCTTGTTCCATGCACTGTCTGTGTGTATCATATATATATATATATAATATATATATATATATATATATATATATATATATATATATATATATATATATATTATTTCGAATAATGTCAGAGCACACATTACTATGTTTTTGTGCATTTCAGATGACGAAGCAAGATTTTAACCTTTAGCTCATTTGATAATTTAATATAATTTTTTTAGTTACTTTTTAGTTTCTTTAAGTTTTATTTATTAATTGTTTTTAGTTCTTTATTGTTTTATCTCTCAATCTCTCATATTAAATTTTCTGTTTTAGCTTTATACTAAATTATACTAAATTAAAACCGTTTTAAACAGGTTTTTCTATCTTTTTATCTGTTACTTATGTTATGTATCTCAGAGCCCTGTTACTGTCGAATTAATAGTAAAAACGAAGTTATTGGAATAACCTACTTCACGTGCAAGAGCTATGCATGTTTTGGTTACAAACGAAATATTTCGTGCGTCAAGAGTGTTCGTACGTCGTTAAGGATGCCTCGTACATTTGGTGCTCATGATACGTCCTATTTACCCACGCTCGTGCGACGGCAATGAGACTGTGAACAAAGTGAGAAAGATTGAAGTTTTGGCCTTACAAATCGGTAGTTCCTAACATGATCACAAATTTTCACGAGACATCAAATGAATAAGCGAGAAGAGAGCTAACGTAGGGGTGCTTGGGGGTTGTTTAACTTCCTACGTAACAGCAAAGATCATGTGACGGCTCTATAAGGGAGCTGAACCATGTAAGGCTCGTTACATCATCTGGATGCAAAAGACGGCCACCATCCAATTACTACTCAGACTTAATGTCGCTCAACTTCGCTAATCTACGGAAAGCGGTCCAGGAAGAAGCTATAGGCTAACCACGACCAGAAAGACTATCAGTGATTACAGATCATGTCCATTCATAAGTCTTGTAGACAAATAGTCACAGTGACCATTGCGAAAATCCTTGCTTACAGCCAACAGTGTGAGCGAAGCTTAACATGATACACAAACCTATTATGGAATTTTGGAGGTTTGTTCCGTTCTCGGACGAGTCTCACTCATATCATTTCGTCAAATGGACGCACTCTGGTGCAGAGAAATTAATCATTAATGAAGCATTGCGGGAGTCCTGTTTGAATCTACAGACAAACTCGCTGATTTGTTGCATTTTTATGGGAAGCGATTTGTTATGGAGTATTCAATGAGAGAGTCCTAATTTGGTAAATACTCATATCCATTTCTCAGTATCATTTCCTTTCATTGTTCCAAATGGGACTTTTACAGTTGCTCATAAACTGCGAGGGGATTGCGCAACGGAAGAGTGAAAAGAGGCTGTAGGCTCTTCATTCCATGGTGACCGGCAAACCCTGCATGTATGATATGACCCCTGCTGAGCACGTTCGAAAATGTTTTGACTGTCAACTCTATACTAGAACAAAGACTTTCCCTTTCCGTGGCAGTTGTAAAGGAAACTTTAATAGCTTCGGCAAAATGTTGACCATCCCATGCCAAGAGGCGTTCTATATCCCTTATTATGGCCCGCGTAAACAATTAAGCATCTTTGATATAAACTGATTAATTTTTATTTTATATCTAAAATTTAAGTGTGTTATATATATATATATGCATTAATAAAACTGATGTTGTCTGTCTGATGTCTCATGTTTATTTATATACGCCTAAACGGCTAGGGTAATTTGCACCAAATTTAATATACGCATTAAGGGAGAACCAGGGAAGGTTTAAGTAACACACCCACCCCTCCCAGTCCCTCCTTAGTTGTGTTTCAGGGAGCTTTTGCAGCAGGCATTTTAATATATATATATATATATATATATATATATATATATATATATATATATATGATGAATAAAACCACGAAGGAAAGGAAACAAAAAGGTGCTCAAGCGCTTTCGTCTAATGACATCCTCAGGAACACTGAGGATGTCATTAGACGAAAGCGCTTGAGCACCTTTTTGTGTTTCCTTTCCTTCGTGGTTTTATTCATCATAAATATTTTTCACGTGTTACTTTCGTGAAATAATTTTCCTATATATATATATATATATATATATATGGCTATGAGAAATGGCTATAAGTACCTCAAGCAACTACGTAGAATGTGTAGCAGCAAAAATTGAAAAATTAAATATGGTACTAATTGCAATGTACAGACCCCCAAACACGCCAACCTCCAAATTTTCATATTCCATTACAGAGGTAAGAAACTTGGTAAAAGATCTACACTTTCCAACCCCAAATATTTTTCTTTGTGGTGATTTTAATTTCCCATTCATGAAATATAAAAGGATAGGAAAAAATATATGTATACACCAGGACAAGGGGGCACACGAGAAGACCAGGAGCAGGTAAAAATGCTACTAGCTCTAGCTGATGAATTTATGTTAACGCAAGAAATAACAGAAAACACAAGAAAAAACAACTGCCTAGACTTGGTATTCACAAACAACAGTAATCTAATTGATAATGTAGAAACATCCCCAACTATGATATCGAACCACAACATCACTGAAATAACAACTAATATAAAGGCAACAGGAAAGGAAAGAACACGCACAACAGAAAGAAACAAATTCGAAATTTTTAATTTTCACTCCAAAGCTATAAACTGGGAAGATGTGACATCCAGCATGGAAGTTATAGATTGGAAAACCACTTTCGAGGCCAAGACAACGGAGGAGATGCTAATGACGTTAGAGGAGAAGACGTTAGAAATTGTGGAAAAACATGTCCCAAAGATACAACAAAGAGGAAAAAGAAGCAGGTTCGAAAGACAAAAGAGGGCATTGTTTCGAAAGAGAAAAAGAGTGACTGCAAAATTAAGTAATTGTAAAGATAACAACATCAGAAAAATATTAAATGATAAACTGCAAAGTATCGATGTCGTCATACAGGAACTAATCGAGAAGCATACAGAAAAAGAAGACGACGCTATAGAAGCGATAAAGGCTAACTCAAAGTACTTCTATAATTTCGCAAAAAGAAAGTCGAAAAACCATGCGACTATCGGACCTTTAAAAAATGAGAACAGTGATTCATCTGATGATCTAACAGAAGTATCTGAAGTATTAAGAGCTCAGTACGAATCATCTTTCAGTATCCCAAAAACTGACAAATTGATATGCGATAGAAACGCGTTCTTTGAAGAACAACCACAAGGGGAAAGTATAATGGATTTCGACTTTACGACGGATGATATTACACAAGCCATAGGGAAACTAAAAACACACTCAGCGGCAGGACCGGATAAATGGAATGCCACACTGATCAAAAACTGCAAGAATGCAATCGCTGAGCCCCTATACTGGATATGGAGACGATCACTAGACACGGGAGAAATACCGGGCATCCTGAAGAGCGCGAACATAGTCCCAATATATAAAGGAGGAGATCGATCCGAGGCCAAAAACTATAAGCCAGTATCGCTTACATCCCATCTCACTAAAATATTTGAAAGAATAGTTAGACAGAAAATCTATGACTTTTTGGAAACTCAGAAAAAATTCAATGCTAACCAACACGGATTTCGGTCAGGCAGATCATGCCTATCACAACTAATGGAACACTACAACAACATTATTGATTCACTTGAAAGTAATGAAAACTATGATGTACTATACACAGACTTTGCTAAAGCGTTCGACAAGTGTGACCACGGAATCATAATACATAAACTGAAATATATGGGAATAACAGGAAAAGTAGGGAAATGGATATATAATTTCCTTAGTGAGCGGCGGCAAGTCGTTACAGTACAAGGGGTATCTTCATCAGAATCAGAGGTCCTCAGCTCAGTACCACAAAGAACAGTATTAGCTCCACTACTCTTCATAATCATGCTAACTGACATGATGAGGACGTTACCAGAGACAGCACAGTAACATCCTTTGGTTGGTTGGTAGAAAAATAAGAAACCCAGAAGACATAGGATCTCTACAAACCGACATAAACAGAATCTACAAGTGGACGGAAGACAACAATATGAAGTTTAACACCGAGAAATTTCAGCTATTACGGTACCGAAAAAGAGAAGACCTAAAATCCATGGAATATTATACCCCAAATGGACAGGAAATTCAGAGAAATTCCAGAACAAAAGATTTAGAGGTTGTAATGACAGATGATGCGAAATTTGAAACACAAAATAAGATAGCAGTAAACAGAGCAAAGAGAATAACGGGTCAGATATTGAGAACCTTTAAACGAAGGGAGAGGAATGTAATGATTCCTCTACTGAAAACCCTGATAATACCCAAATTGGAATACTGCTCGGTCCCAACATCCCCATATAAAAAAGAAGGCATTAGACAGCTTGAAGGGATCCAGAGAAGCTTCACAGCCAAGATCAATGGGTGCAAAGAACTAAATTACTGTGAGAAGTTACGCGAACTAGAACTATATTCACTGGAAAGGAGAAGAGACACACACACACACACCATTATTTACACTTGGAAAATAATGGAGAAACTAGTCCCTAATCTTACTCTGAACCCTATAACTCCCCAAACAACGGTGGAAAGTAGAAACGGTAGACTGTGTCGTATTCCCAAACTGAAGGCGAGAGAGGGAACATCCTTAACTCTGAAAGAAAATAGTTTTGTAGTGAGAGGACCAAAACTGTTTAATCAGTTGCCCAAAGACCTAAGAAACACGAAAGGAGTTGCAGTGGAAATCTTCAAAAGAAGACTAGACGCCTGGCTCAGAACAATCCCCGATGAGCCGGGCGTATATGGCTATGTGAGGTGGAGAGCGCAAGAATCCAACTCACTACTTCACCAGGCCAACTCGAGAGGAGGGGCGACAAGCTTGACCTTCGCGAAATGAGAAATCATCGCGTGAAACCTATGTAAGGTTAAGGTGTGTATATATATATACTTCAAAATTAACTTCAGTTTCAAAACTGGCAATTTGTGGTTATATATTTTATATTTTTTTAAGAGGTGAATGCTAATATTTGGTGAGCAATTTATTTCATGGAACCAAACGTGAAATTGATTGAAATTATTTGTACTTTTGGGTAATCAATAAATAAAAAATGTTATAATTAAGGTCGCATTTCCTTTACTATTAAGGAAAAATTTTTAAAAATGATTTCTTCCGAAATGAACGTGGGTATATTTTCAATTTGTTTGAGCGATATAAAATTAAATATCGTTCGCTAAATCTAAAAGTTAATTGGAAATTGCCAATTAAAGTAATAGCGCGACGGTACTATAGCGAATAATTACTAAATTGTACCCGCAAAAATATAACCCTCAATGTATTGCGCGACGTAAGTGGGGTAATGGTGTTATTTCATAGCGCAATCAAAGTCGTTTAAATAAGCAAAATTGGCAAACGAATTCGTGGAACGACTCCGAAATAAAACTTTAGTCCGTGAAAAATGACAACTAATTACGCTTATAAGTGTCTTCTATATTAATCTAATATATTAATTCAATATAATAAATACATTTAAGGCACCAGTCTTAGTAATTTAACCGTTGGTAAAAAAGCTATAAATATAAACAGCGGCGAAAAAAAGAGATTCGTATAATTCCACTCGTCTTTGATCTTCCAAACGTGAACATTAGACGAGGAGACTCTTTCTAATTTCGAGCTAATTGTTCGACCTGCATGTTGCAAAGGACTCAGTTTTAGCCCTAATTTCGTCTTTATTGTTCTAAGGAAATAAGCATTAGGGAAGGAAGTCGCTAAATTTCACAGTTATTAGTGCCATTCCCCTCGCATTTAACTACTACGAAAAAGAGGGCTCAAATATCGTGCATAATTATTGACCGTATAAATTAGTCTAAAAATGCATCGGGAACGCTTGTTCGTAAAATGGTATAATATATATATATATATATATATATATATATATATATATATATATATATGTGTGTGTGTGTGTGTGTGGTGTGTGTAGACCCCCCGACATATATATATATATATATATATATATATATATATATATATATATATACACAGTATATGAGTCTGTCTGAAAGTGTTCAGGCAACCACGATAGATTTTATACAAAGAGTATCTGGATACTTTCAAATGACCCACGTGTATATATATATATATATATATAATCATTTCACGAAATACAGTTGAATGTCTTTGAATTTATATCGTGTATCATTTATATATGCTTATTAAAGGACTTTATTGGATCTAATTATGATGCAATTTTCTTTAACACTTCTACTTTTCTTTGCTCATAATATTATTATAGTTATAGTTATAATATTAAATTACGTTTGTTATTTCTTGTTTTGTTCACGTTTATGAAAGGTTTGAGAATGTGCGTAATTATTTGAATTCAGTTTTTAATGTTTCACTAAATGCGCGAAAGGTAAATAACTGAGTATTTTTTTTTTTGTGTGGGGGGGGGGGATTGTTTAACCTCTATCGTAACGGCAAAGGTCATACGAAGAAGGAATTGACCTTCGGCTTTACGTACGATTTGAACCAAGAGTCATTACATCATCTGGATGCGGAAGACGGTCACCCATTCAACTACAATGCAGACCCAATCTCACCCAACTTGGGTTGATCTACGAAAAGCGGTGTTCTGACAATGGCCACGAGACAGCCCGTAAATAAAGATAATCGTGTGTGTGGGTGTGTGTGTGCATGTTTGTTATCTCTCTCTCTCTCTCTCTCTCTCTCTCTCTCTCTATATATATATATATATATATATATATATATATATATATATATATATATATATACTTTTCTGAGAATGGTTTTTTTTCCCAGGTGTATGCTGGAGTTGGAACTAATTAGGACATTAGGAATGGTTTTTCTTTTGGGCGCAAAAACTGCCTCTGAACATCATGAGATGAAAACGTAACAAGATTATTGTCACTTCTTTTCCTTTTTCTGACCATTAATTACTGGTCAAATACGAATAATCATCGTAATCCCTTCTAACTAACAAGGTGCACCGCGTAGCCGTTTCCTCCAACGACCCGAAGGAAGAGGTTAGAGAAGGAGGAGGAGGAGGAGGAAGAGAAGGAGGAACGCCTTATGACGAGACGTCAAGTCATTAATTTCGCCAAATTAATGCCCTTTTGCTTTATTTGGACCTGCCGATGAAGATGTTCTTCGGCCCGAGAATCGACAACACAATGATGACTCAGCAACCGAGAACAGAATCGTGTCTTTGAGCTTTTTGAAGCTTTGTTTTCTCTCTCTCTCTCTCTCTCTCTCTCTCTCTCTCTCTCTCTCTCTCTTTTCTCTCTCTCTCTCTCTCTCTCTTTCTTAAAGAATCGTGAACTTGTTTGTAGTGTTTGAGAATCGACCACGAACGAAAGGATCCTCCCCCAACAATAGGCACAAACTCGAATTATTCCGTATATATATTTCCGAACAAACCAATTCCGTTACTTCGTATATAGAACGAAGTTCCGTAAGTTTGATTTCCTCATGTTTCAAAAGGCGTAAAGTAGACTTTATTGAATGAACCACACACACACACACACACACACACACACACATATATATATATATATATATATATATATATATATATATATATATAATATATATACTGTATATATGATGAAAATAACCACGATGGAAAGTAAAACACGAAATAGTGCTCAAGCGCTTTCGTCTAATGAATGATATTCTCAGGAACACTGACGAAAGCTCTTGAGCACTGTGTCGTGTTTTACTTTCGTTCGTGGTTATTTTCATCGTAAATATTATTCAAGTGTTACTTTCGTGAAATAATTTTCATATATATATATATATATACATACTGTATATATTTTATATATATATAGAGGGTGTCCATAAATTATTTACAAATTCAATTTAATTTCAATTAAATTTGCGAAGATAATTTATGGACACCCCATATATGATCCGAATCCGGAACCTCTTCAGTAGAAGTAGCGTAGATGAACATTGCGGTACAACAGGGTAAAAAAGTTAACACATGGGCAACAGATTTATATATATATATATATATATATATATATATATATATATATATATATATATATATATAAAATGTCCATTTCTCGGTCGCGTTCAAAACGAATTTGTCGTGTCTGTGAAGGCGAGAATACTTTTTTTTGTTGATTTTCTTTTGTGTGAATGTAAAAGTGTTTTTTGAGTAGTAATCCTATTTAACGGGCAGAAGGAAGGAGTTTGAGAACCTTTTGTGGCTATTTTTGATGTTTTTCTAATAACGTCAACAAAGAATTTAATTTTTCTAACACGGGATTAAAATATTTAATAGTTTTAATAACGCCAAATCATCAGCATATATATATATATATATATATTATATATATATATATATATATATATATATATACAGGGTGGGCCGAAAGTCTGGATCCATAGGAAAATATTTATTTTAATACATAAATTACAACAAATGGTAAATACTTAAAATGAATATCAACTTTAACTCGTAAATGCGTATCCGTGATACTGTACAGTGGTTCGTACTCCGGCGAAATGTGGATTAATATCAAAATTTTAAGCCGGAAGCAACATTTTGTAAATCATTGGATGGTCTGATTAATTATTTGAGGAAATGCCACATAAGATCCGATTTTTCATACGAAAATTGTTCCCCCCCAAATCTCCTTAACTCTCTCTCGTCCCCCCCACCACCACAAAAAAGAGATTAGTAGATACTATTTGATTAAATTTAGTGTGAAAGCGTAAAACAATTTTAAAGGAGCGTCTCTTTAAAGAAAATTTCATATACACACACACACACACAAATGGTTGACAAAAGTAAATAGATACCACGATGATTGTCTTCAAGAAAAAATGTTGAAGCTCATGGAGCAAGTGTAATTTACGTCCCACTGACGTAAAAGGGGACACAAAGTACACTAGGTCAAAGTGTAGGTCAAAGGGCTCCCAGCCTTCGTTAGTTAGCCTTATAAGGCTAACTAACGAAAATATCACGACTTAACCTAACCAATCGTCAAGGGCGTACAGTTGACCTAACGATTGGTTAGGTTAAGTCGTGATATTTTCGTTAGTTAGCCTTATAAGGCTAAATGAAGAAGGCTGGGGGCCCTGATCTTCGGGTGGTTCACCCTTTAATCTAAACAAAATTTATGCAACACTTTAGCGCATGAGTTATATTTGCCAATTTTAATAATTTTAACAAATTAACAATTTGCCAAGTTGCCAGGAAGGTAACTCACCTCACGCGCTGAAGTGTTGCATAAATTTTGTTTAGATTAAACACATAAATTATATTTACTTAAAATTAATTACTTTCAAATTTGTACCTGAAGTCAAACCCAATTCCGAGTAAATATAATTTTTTTATGCGTTTAATTTAAACCAAATTTATTTTCAATCAATTTATTTCCTTCAGTTTTAACAAAATTTGGCCTCATAATTATGACCACCTTTCTTTGTTCATCTAAAATCCAAACAAATATTGGATCACTTTAACATATTGCTTCCCAAAGCATTCGGGAAGCAATATGTTAAAGTGACCTCTCCTGGGAAGCAATATGTTAAAGTGATTAACACTGGGAAGCAATATGTTAAAATGATATACACTGGGAAGCAATATGTTAAAGAGAGGTTCCTGGGAAGCAATATGTTAAAATGATATACACTGGGAAGCAATATGTTAAAGAGAGGTTCCTGGGAAGCAATATGTTAAAGTGATCCCAAAAATATCCCGCGTTTTAACGAAAATTGAATGCCGGGTAGGTCAATTGAATACTCGGTTAGGTTCATTGAATGCCCGGCTAGATCAACTGTACGCTCTTGACGATTGGTTAGGTTTAGTCGTGATATTTTCGTTAAAACTAATGAAAATATCACGACTAAACCTAATCAATCGTCAAGGGCGTACAGTTGACTTAACCGGGCATTCAAATTTTATCGTATGTAAATAATGGTTCTCTATTTATTATATGTTTGGAATAAGTAATACATTTTTTGTTATTGTTTTCTTATCTTACTCGGGAAGCAATATGTTAAAGTGATCCCTCCTGGGAAGCAATATGTTAAAGTGATCCCTCCTGGGAAGCAATATGTTAAAGTGATTAACACTGAGAAGCAATATGTTAAAGAGAGGTTCCTGGGAAGCAATATGTTAAAGTGATTAACACTGGGAAGCAATATGTTAAAGAGAGGTTCCTGGGAAGCAATATGTTAAAGTGATTAACACTGGGAAGCAATATGTTAAAGAGAGGTTCCTGGGAAGCAATATGTTAAAGTGATCCCTCCTGGGAAGCAATATGTTAAAGTGATTAACACTGAGAAGCAATATGTTAAAGAGAGGTTCCTGGGGAGCAATATGTTAAAGTGATTAACACTGGGAAGCAATATGTTAAAGAGAGGTTCCTGGGAAGCAATATGTTAAAGTGATTAACACTGGGAAGCAATATGTTAAAGAGAGGTTCCTGGGAAGCAATATGTTAAAGTGATCCCTCCTGGGAAGCAATATGTTAAAGTGATTAATACTGAGAAGCAATATGTTAAAGAGAGGTTCCTGGGAAGCAATATGTTAAAGTGATTAACACTGGGAAGCAATATGTTAAAGAGAGGTTCCTGGGAAGCAATATGTTAAAGTGATTAACACTGGGAAGCAATATGTTAAAGAGAGGTTCCTGGGAAGCAATATGTTAAAGTGATCCCAAATATTTTGTTTAAATTAAATAGAGGTTTGTTCGGTTTATTACTACAATCATAATTTATTACTTAAAAGACATATTTATTAAACAGAGTTAAGATATTCATTTCTTAAGAAACTGATATACAGCAATTATATATAAAGGTTTATAGGGGGAAAGTGCAGAAATATATCAAACTTTGCTTTATAACCGTTGCATATTATACAGATTTACAACTATCAGAAGAATATATCTATTGGAATAGTGGAACTATTTTAATACTTTTGTATATCTTTGGCAAATTACATAGAGTTTAAAAGAAAGACTAGAGAAAGAGTTCAAAATTAAATAATTTGAAACTTTAATGAACATTTTAATGTTACGTTCTATACGTACAAAGATAGCAAAGAAATGTTACTCATACATCTCTCTCTCTCTCTCTCTCTCTCTCTCTCTCTCTCTCTCTATATATATATATATATATATATATATATATATATATATATATATCCTCTTAAACATAACGTTTGAGAGAGCAAAAGAGCAATTTATTGAACTCCGCCCACTAGACGGCGCTGTAATCGAGAATTGCCTCGCAGTTTATGCTCACAAAAGCGCCCATTTTTCCTCCTTTCTGCGACTGTCGCTCCTCTATTGCTTTTATTTATTCTATGGCAGTCGAGGAAGTAAAGGAGAAAGCCAAAACAGGAAATCGGCAACTGCAAGCGGAGCCAACAAGGAACTCAATATAAAAAAGGCAATTTCATTATATATACTGTAATATATATATATAATATTTATATATATATATATATATATATATATATATATATATATTATATATATATATGCAGAGAGAGAGAGAGAGAGAGATATATGTATGTGTGTGTGTGTTTGTGTGTGGTGTGTGTTATACAACATTTGTATACTTTTATTGTTGAAATATGTTTTATAAAAATTATAAACAAACAAAAATATAAAATTAAATTTCCACATTTCTGAAATTTGATTTCTCCCTTCACAAACTCTCTCTCTCTCTCTCTCTCTCTCTCTCTCTCTCTCTCTCAGTGATTGGTGGGTCGATGAGTGGCCAATCGTGTGTCGAGTCTAATTCAATCCGAAGAATTAATTGTTTCCGATCGTACCATTAAAGGCAGTTAGCGGTCCACACAAATATATATATATGTGTGTGTGTGTGTGTGTGTGTGTGTGTGTGTGTGCAAAAGAAAATACAGTAGTTGGTTAAAACAACCAAACTGCATTGTTAACTATTTTACAACCAATCCAGAGTGTTATTTATTCAACCCCATGCAAGATTGCGCCAACCAAACACGCTTATTTATTTGGTAAGAACTTTAAACGTTTGAATTAAACACTGGTATCGGTTGCCAAGTAACTAACAACGCATTTTGTTTGGTTGTTTCATCCAAGTATTTTTTCCGTGTATTTGTGTCTATGTGTATATAGTGAACTTTTAACTACTAAAACATGTGCAGTGCTAAATGCATACTAATAGAAGGTGATTCTGATATGATGAATGTATAGTGTGTTGGATGAGCATCTGAGGGCTATTTATTGATATAGATTTTTAAATTGTGACACATTTAGGTAAAGAAACGGTAGGAAGGGATAAGAAATATCGGATCTCACGTTAGGGAGGGGATAAGAAATATCGGATCTCACAGTAGGGAGGGGATAAGAAATATCGGATCTCACAGTAGGAAGGGGATAAGAAATATCGGATCTCACGTTAGGGAGGGGATAAGAAATATCGGATCTCACAGTAGGGAGGGGATAAGAAATATCGGATCTCACAGTAGGAAGGGGATAAGAAATATCGGATCTCACGTTAGGGAGGGGATAAGAAATATCGGATCTCACAGTAGGGAGGGGATAAGAAATATCGGATCTCACAGTAGGAAGGGGATAAGAAATATCGGATCTCACGTTAGGGAGGGGATAAGAAATATCGGATCTCACAGTAGGGAGGGGATAAGAAATATCGGATCTCACAGTAGGAAGGGGATAAGAAATATCGGATCTCACAGTAGGGAGGGGATAAGAAATATCGGATCTCACAGTAGGAAGGGGACAAGAAATATCGGATCTCACGTTAGGGAGGGGATAAGAAATATCGGATCTCACAGTAGGGAGGGGATAAGAAATATCGGATCTCACAGTAGGAAGGGGATAAGAAATATCGGATCTCACAGTAGGGAGGGGATAAGAAATATCGGATCTCACAGTAGGAAGGGGACAAGAAATATCGGATCTCACGTTAGGGAGGGGATAAGAAATATCGGATCTCACAATAGGGAGGGGATAAGAAATATCGGATCTCACAGTAGGAAGGGGATAAGAAATATCGGATCTCACGTTAGGGAGGGGATAAGAAATATCGGATCTCACAGTAGGGAGGGGATAAGAAATATCGGATCTCACAGTAGGAAGGGGATAAGAAATATCGGATCTCACGTTAGGGAGGGGATAAGAAATATCGGATCTCACAGTATGGAGGGGATAAGAAATATCGGATCTCACAGTAGGAAGGGGATAAGAAATATCGGATCTCACGTTAGGGAGGGGATAAGAAATATCGGATCTCACAGTAGGGAGGGGATAAGAAATATCGGATCTCACAGTAGGAAGGGGATAAGAAATATCGGATCTCACGTTAGGGAGGAGATAAGAAATATCGGATCTCACAGTAGGGA
>JAJOZX010003088.1:207500-282500 GCA_023014485.1 Bathynomus jamesi
ATATATATATATATATATATATATACACACAGACACAGGGTGTTTCAGGAGGAAAGGTCAATACTTCGGGAGGTGATAGTATCGGTTATTGTGAGAAAAAAATTCATATGAACATGTGTCTAATTCTGAATGGTTACGGAGATAGAGCTGTTTGAATCTGATGCGCACGCAGCTCCTCCTCCCCCTTCCCTCCCCTATAGCCTTGAACCATGTAAGCTGTAATGTAAGCATGTAACATAAGCCAATCGACAGCTGACTGTTGTGAGTGACATTGTTTGGTGTTTGAAGCAGTGTTAAGAATGCCATACACCTTCACACATGCTGAATATGCAGATATGGTGTATATCTACGGTTTTTGCGATGGAAGTGCAACAACTGCTGTTGCAGAATACCGTCGACGGTTTCTGAACCGCAGAATTCCGGATCGAAGAGTGTTTACCAGGGTTTTCAACACATTGCGTGAGATTGGTACACTTCCCAGCGCTCATGTTTCATCTGAACGTGAAGGTCAACAAGATGTGGATGAAGTGGAAAACATTCTTCAGTTGGTAGAGCGTAGTCCTACTACTAGCTCACGAAGAATTTGTACACGTCTCGGTGTACCACACACAAAAGTATGGCGAACATTACGTGAGGAAGGCTTGCATCTATATCATGTACAGCGTGTACAACACCTTCAACCAGGAGACGCTGCCATGAGACTGGAATTTTGTCATTGGTTAAATGCTAATCGCCGTTTGCTTCGATTAATACTGTTCACCGATGAAGCTACTTTCACCCGTGACGGTATCAACAACACTCGTAACTCTCATCGGTGGTCAGGCGAAAATCCAACAAATTTTCAACATCGCTTCTCTGCCAATGTGTGGTGCAGTATCACGATGATCAACTGATTGGCCCTGTTACTTTAGAGAAGCGTCTTACAGGACAAAGTTACCTAGAATTTCTGCAAAATGAATTGCCAGGACTATTGGAGGATGTTCCTTTGGCTACACGCGCTGGTATGTACTTTCAGCATGACGAAGCTCCTCCACATTCTACCCGTCTGGTGATGCAATACCTAAATCAAACTTTCCCTGGTCGATGGATCGGCCGCGGTGGTCCCATTCAATGGCAAAAGAAAGGTGGATACAGGAGACAAATTGTTCGCGCGCATTTTGGATGCTGCTGCCCGCATAAAGGAACGTCAAGATGAACTCAGACGAACAACACGTGATCTTCGCACACGAGTTGCAAAGTGCATTGAGGTTGACGGTGGGATTTTCGAAAGCGTATTGTAAACTGTAACAAATTTGTCATTTCTGTATCTGATACCATTCAAAATGTCAATGTTTAAACATTAAATGTTAGAAACAGTAATTGGTTTTTCTTTCTTGATTATCATTAACAATGCTTTTGTATTTGTAGATTCAAACAGCTCTATCTCCGTAACCATTCAGAATTAGACACATGTTCATATGAACTTTTTTTCTCACAATGACCGATACTATCACCTCCCGAAGTATAGGCCTTTCCTCCTGAAACACCCTGTATATATATATCTGTGTATGTATGTTGCGGAAAAAATTCTCTGAAATAAATTAAATTAAAAAAATCTCACCCTAAAATTACTAATTAGTATTTCTTTGATTAATTTTTTCCCCATCTGTGTACGTATGTTTGTCTATCTGATATATATATATATATATATATATATTATATATATATATATATACATACATACTTTGTTTTGCTTCCGCCCGAATTTTTCATTCTGACAAAGATCAAGCTCGTTGCTCCACCTTAGACCTACAATTTAGGGTGAAATCCGAACGAAGAGCCATCACAGGTGGTCAGAAATCACAGTCTCATTCGGGCTCAACTCACGACCTCCCAATCAGCAGCCCAGCGTCTTAACTACTAGGCTACACAAGGGTACCCATTTGTCCACCAACCAATTTTTATTGTATGGAAGGATGAACAGCTGGGTTTGCTGCCCGCCGAGTGCCGTCACCAGGAATCGAACCAGGGTCGGTGGATTCGTAGTCAGCGATGCTAACCACTACACCATCGTATCGCATATATATATATATATATATATATATATATATATATATATATATATGATGCAAGATCTAAAAACAGCTTTGTGTGATAGATCATAACTCAATTATCCCTAAATTAAATAATTGCATAATGGGTCCTATACACTTATGTATAATTCACAGTAATTGTACAAATAGTTCACATTATCGATTTTGTGGAAGGTTTCGCCTTATGAATGTCTGGCACGCTACTCGTATGCAGCCAAAAAATTATATATATATATATACACACACACACACACACACACACACACTTTGGTTACCTTGGTTTTGCTTCCGCCCCAAATTGTTCATTCTGACGAGGGTCAAGCTTATTGCTCTACCTTGGACCTACAGCTTAAAATGTATTTTTAAAATAAATAAACTGGGCAACGTTCCGAGTTCGTTTAAACTTACATGGGCTCCCAGTCATTTCCATCAAATATAAGAAGCATAAAAATACTGTGAGGGAAACTTAAAGTTAAGGTTTGCGAGCTAATTGTTCACCAGTAGCTGCTTCATCACGAGTAAATTGATCCACGCTACGGAAGCCAGATGCACGATTAAAATGGGAATGATATTGATGCCAATAGCTTCCACAACTCTTAAAATATTATTATTTTTGCACTTTTATATAAATATAGAATTTTCCCAATCTATTCGATAGCTAGAATTATTCAAGTGACAAAAAATATGGCAGTGTTGGTTGCTCCTGTCGTAATGGCATATTTATGCCGTTCAGTTCTATGTTTCACCAACATATTTCAATTCACAATCTTTGCAAGGAATGGTATACATCCTTCCTTCAACTGTAGTGATAGAGTTAATTTTAATCAGTAATATTTGAATAGTGCGGTCATTTTTAAAGACCAGATTACTGTTCTTATGAATCCTGAGACTACAATTTAATTCTTCAAGGTTTTACTGTAATATAAGAAAAGCATTGTATTTTCATCAAATGGACGTTTGTTACAGTATTTATACGCGACTATACAACCACCCTTTGACTTTGTTAAAAGCTTTTGTAAAGAAATTAATGGGGTAACCAAGATTTGTTTAAAATCTCAGAAATCTTATTTATGTCTTCCTGCATAAAAGAAAGGTCGCAGATTTTCAGAGCTCTTAGGAGAAAGCTATTTGAAGCTTTTTTTAAACAGTATCTGAGTGATAGAAAAAAGATAATTCGTGTTGTATTTTTATTAGTAGGTTTACAACAGTAAACTTAAGCGAAGAGGAACGAGGAGTGAGTCTCAGAGAGAGTTAGTTTGTTGTCCCTTTCTTTTTCATAAGTGAATTTTATGGTGGGAGAAAACTCGCTCAGTTGATCTATAAAATTAGCGACATTTTGATTTGAAACCATCATACAGAAACTTTATCCACGTACCACTACCAAGCTTCAACATTATAACCGGAAATGGACGGAACCAATGTACTTTAAAAAAATATTCCATGTATAGACAACTTATTACAAAGCTCACAGAGGGTCCCATGGTGGCACCAAAAACTTCTTTAGAATAAGTATCACTGGAAGTAAAATAATTGATTTTCAAGATAAAATTAAACAAGGTGAAAAACTCGTAATCTGCTATCGGAAGGGTATCGGACGATATAAAGCCCTACAAGTACAAGCAGTGAAAAATGTCAATGATAGAAAAGTGCTGAAAAGACTCGTAAATTCAAAACCAAGTGAAATGCTATCATCAATATTACATCGCTTAATCTCGCTAATAATATTTGTAGAGTGAATAATAAATGATCCAGAGATTGAGCCCAAATAACCAGAAAGAATCCTTAATGACAACCATTTACTAAGTGAGGCGAAAACAGTGTTTTAAGAGGAAATAATTGGTCTTAAAGAATTATTCTCTTTAAGGAATTTTAGGAAGTCCATAAAAATGGCCTGAAATAAGAGATACTCTTAACATTATGAGTCAAAGGTTCGGTACAGTTTTCTAAATGGTCTCGTTAAATTCTTTAATAGTTAAATAAACCCAAGCTTTATTATTCATTCTCTTTATATATATATATATATATATATATATATATAATATATATATATATATATATATATATATATATATACAGTAATAATACATACTGAGAAATAACTGAGACCACTTAATTATCGATAACTGGCGTCTCTTACGTGACAACGGTATCACCCGTTGTAAAACCTATTTTGGTCACACTAACGAGGAAAGAGTCACAAACGTAAAACCTGTTTTGTAATTCCAAAGTGTAAATTCTTCTCACTTTGTTTGACTTTAATTTTTGTAATTCATCTTAAAATTACCTATTTTTTAAGTTTTTTCTGTTATCACGTTTTTCAATGCTACATATTTTAAAAAAATTCTCTCTCTCTCTCTCTACAGGGTGGTCCATAAGTCCCAATTGGTTATAATTAAAGCGAATACAAAAATCAAACAAATTAAAAAGTTTATAATAAGCTTCGAAATATTTATTGATTATTCAAAGTGGAAAATATAAGAATCTCGACAAATATTCTTTCCTTAGTAATCGATTACGTCAGTGTGAGCTCCGCTAGATGGATTTTCGCTTTAATTCTAACCGATTGTGACTTATGGACCACCCTGTATATATATATATATATATATATATATATATATATTAATTAAATGACATTAAACTCGTTATTTTACTTCATACTAATATGGAAACAATTCGCCCCATTAAAAGTAATTAAAATGACTATACAGTTGAGTAGTTTTGAAAATAAATGAGGGGCAAAAGCCTTTCCCCATTTTCAGAACTACAAAAGTAAAATAATTTTGCTGGTATAAAATTTCATGGAGATCAGATTACAGTAAGTTAGGTGGTCGTTTTAGAGTGGTTAGTTACTTCCCACGTGATCAATTTCGGGCAATCACGATCTTTGTAACAAATTTCGACTTTATCAAAAAACATTGGTCTCCACAAAACTCAAAATTTGCCAATAATTTTAAACTACTGAACTATGATTAAAAAAATAATAATTTTTAGGAGGAACGTTTAAAATAGTTACAGCTGCATAAAATTCGTTAATTTTCTTTAATAGCGTATAAAGTTTGACCATCTAAATTCTGTCTTCGAAATAAGGAACTCAAAATCAGTTTGAGGGTTTTTATGGTTTGGGCAAAATACTAATTAACTTCCCAAAATGTTTATCTTTTGAGAATTTATAATTTTAACTCTATTATTTATACTTTACTCTGTATTTTCAGCAAAAATTTCAAATCGAACGTCAGTTTAAAGGTTCAGTGCTTTGTCTTGGTCCTTGTGGTATATACACATATATATATATATATATATATATATATATATATATATATATATATATATATATATATATATATACTGTATATATCCAACACCACCCACCGATAATACATCCACAGTGGTATCAAGTGCCGCAACCCTAATTCTCTCAAATGCAGCGGCCCAACCAATAACACCAAACAGGAACCGACATCGACCTGGAAACGATCACTATATAGGAAAACTGAACACGGAAATTAGAAACCCAATAAATGTTTTATACACAAATATTCAAGGCCTCTACACGGACAATGCGGGCTGCAAATTACAATATTTACAGAATTTAGTTACCGAATCCAGCGTCTACTTAGATATTATATGCTTAACGGAAACACACTTGCATAAATGCGAGAAAGGCTGAGAAAACTGTATCGAGGATACTGAATTAGCATTACTAGACTACAACATACACAGAACAGATAGAGTGGCTATACGAGGGGGAGGGTGTTGCATCTACGTGAAAAACACATACACATGTGAAGTGAAGGTAAATAAATCAAACAGCACAGTTGAAGTTATTATATTAGAAGTAAAAGAACTGAACCTAACCATTATGAACATCTACAGACCACCAAACACCACAAAAAGTAAATTCCAATTTGCTACAAATGATATAGAAAATATATTAAAATTACTTGAAACTCCAACAACAAATATTCTAATTTTCGGAGATTTTAATTTCCCATTCATAACATGGAAGAAAAATGACGAAGTTATTTATGTCGAGAAGTTTCATTGCAACATTACTAAATACGATAGAACCAAGCAACAATGCTATTAGATATTATGGAACATTACGCCCTTATCCAGGAAATCTGTGAAGCCACGAGAAAAGAGAACGTTTTGGATTTAATCTTGACAAATAATAACGAGATAATAATAAAAAAAAGTAACGCACACAAACTTCTCCGACTATAACCTCATCGATATACAATTGAAGTTAGCACCCAGAGGTCCGAAAACGCATCCGAGAGAGGCAGATGGAGTATTTGAAGGTTTAAACGTAAATTCAAAGAAAGTAAATTGGGAAAACGTAAATAAAGACTTAAAGGAGGTAAATTGGGATTTGCTACTTCACGAGAAGACTCCACAAGAAATACTATGTATAATAGGGATTGAAACCAAACCTATAATACTGAAACATATTCCAGAGGGACAGGAAAGAAAACGTAGCAAGCTCGAGAGGAAAATCAGGACACTATTCAGGCAACGAAGACAAACCGTAAAACATCTCTACAGATGCAGAACTGATCCAAAGAGACTCAAACTAGAGAGGAAACTTGGCGAAATAGAATTGGACCTAAAGCAAACATTCATACACAAGACAAACGAGGAGGAAACCAAGGTAGCAGAAAACATAAAAAATAACCCAAAATACTTCTACACGTTTGCGTAAAGGAAAATGCAGTGTAAGGAGAGTATTGGTCTGTTGATAGATGGGGAGGCCGAATACACAAATGACCCGAAAGAAATAAGCGAACTGCTTAGGGAACAATTTAACTCTGTATTTAGCACCTCTAAGTCCGAGATGGAAGTGAAAAACCAAGACGAATTTTTCGACATAGATACAAATCAACCAAGAACAAATTCCGGCGCAAACCTATTAATGGACTTCCAGTTCACGGAAGGAGATGTAATTACGGCCTTATCACAAACGCGAGGCAATTCAGCGCCAGGGCCAGACACATGGAGTGCCACGTTTTTGAGGAAATGCAAAGAGAGTATTGCCAAACCGCTATACTTACTATGGAGGAAATCACTCGAAACAGGACAAATTCCATTCCCCTTAAAGAACGCGAACATTGCCCCCCTATTTAAAGGTGGTAACAGAACAATGCCCAAGAATTATCGGCCAGTGGCTCTCACCTCACACCTTATAAAGTGTTTTGAACGTATAATTAGAGGCAAAACTACCTACTACCTACAAGAAAAAGACTTAAACCCAAATCAACATGGCTTCAGGGCTGGAAGATCATGCCTATCACAGCTACTAGACCACCAGGAGAAATTATTGGAAACATTGTGTCGAGGACAAAACACAGATGCAATATATCCTGACTTTGCTAAAGCCTTCGATAAATGTGACCATGGAATCATATCACACAAACTTAACAATACAGGAATTACTGGAAAGCTAGAAAGGTGGATATTTAATTTCTTGACGCAAAGAACACGAAGAGTGGTGGTAAACGGAGTTAAATCGGAAGTCTCAAAAGTCGTGAGCTCTGTCCCACAAGGGACAGTATTAGCTCCCCTGCTGTTCATAATAATGATTGCAGATATTGATGCAGATATTAAGGACAGTATTGTATCATGCTTCGCAGATGACACAAAGATATGTAAGGAAATATTGGACGAAAGTGACATAACAAAATTACAAAATGACATTGAAACATTATTCCAATGGGCAGAAGACAACACTATGAAGTTCAACGAAGAAAAATTCCAACTTCAAAGATATGGTAATAAGGAGCTACAGAAAAAAGGGTACAAAACTATGCAAGCCAAACAGATAACACCAAATCCACAAGTCAGGGATCTTGGAGTAATAATGTCGTCGGATGCAGAATACAGAGAGCACTATAACATCAAAATTACAACGGCTAGAAAAATAATAGGAATCATCTGGAGGAGCTTCCGCAGCAGAAAAGCAAACATCATGCTCAAATTATGGAAGAGTCTAGTCCTACCAATAATTGAGTATTGCTCAGTACTCACAAGCCCACACAGAAAACGAGACATTGCAAACATTGAAGCTATACAAAGGACTTTTATGTCTAAGATAGAGGAAACTGAAGGTGAAGACTACTGGTCTCGACTACAATCCCTGAAACTCTACTCTCTGGAAAGAAAGCGCGAGCGGTACACAATAATATACATATGGAAAATACTTGAGGGCTCTGTCCCTAACCTTAGAAATGAAATAGAAACAAACTGGAATGAGAGAAGAGGCAGATTTTGTACGGTCCCAGCTGCGGTGGGAGAAGGGGCCAAGAAAACGAGGATGGAAAATACCCTCAGAATACGAGGCCCAAAGCTTTTCAATGTCCTACCAAAAGAAGTGAGGAATCTCCAGCACACCGACCTGAATAACTTCAAGAACCAGCTGGACAGATTCCTGTGCAAAGTCCCTGACCAGCCATGCATGGCTGACTACGAGGGCAGGAGGAGATCAGACAGCAATTCCCTCCTTCACCAAATCCCGCAAATGAGGCGGGATACTACAGAGGGGTCGACCGCAAGTCGATCCTGAACCGTCGTTCAAACTCACCTAAAGTAACCTGAAGTAAGTAAAGTATATATATATATAGCGCCTCGGTGGTGTGGTGGTTAGCGTCGCTGACAATGAATCCATCGGCCCCGGGTTCGAGACGCGACGGCAGCCGGCGCGCAGCAAAACCAAGTTGTTCATCCTTCCACACAATAAAGAACGTGGTTGGTAGATAAATGGGAACCCTGGGTGGCCTAGTGGTTAAGACGCTGGGCTGCTGATGGGGCGTGGTTCAGATTCCCCGTTAAACTGTAGGTCTAAGGTGGAGTGAAAAGCTTGACCTTCGTCAGAATGAACAATTCGGACGGAAGCTAACCAAAGGTTATATACATATATACAGGGCCGGATCTAGAAGTTGCGAGGCCCTAGGCAGATCTAGAAATTGCGAGGCCCTAGGCCTATATATATGAAAATATGGACTTAATTATCGGTACTATACCAGCAATATTAGAATCCCGCATAGACAGAACTATGCCAGCACTTAAAAATTAAACCAAACCAAAATAATCACGCATGGAAATTGTATAAGAAATATAAATAAACCATACAAATAAGTATAAATTATAATATGAATCAAGATTTGTATCGAAAATATAAGACAATGATTTCTAAGATTTATATAATATTATAGGTAATGACTTTCCATAGTATACAAACGTTTTTCATATGTGATGTATAAGAGATGTTGACATTTCATTTTTTATAATAGTGAGCGATCGACTTATCAGGCTAAATATTAATGCTTTAATATTTGGTTCAGATGCTCCTTGAATATTACAGCAATGCTTTTCTACTTTTCTTCGAGCTAAACTCTTCAATTAATTGAGAATAATCTAATGAATTTGTTATATCGTTTTCTATTGATAACATAGCTAATGGTTGCAATCTCGCTTGAGACATGGTGGAACGCAAATATGTTTTAATAAGTTTGAGACGCGAGAAACTTCTTTCAGCCGAAGCAACAGTAACTGGGATGGTTAATACTATTCGAAGTGCAACATAAACATTAGGATAAATCTCACTTAGTTGTTTTTGCACTATATAAACAAGGGCATTTCCGAGATCTGTTTTCTCAGGTATAAACCTGCAAAGGTACTTTAAGTTCTTCATAGAGTTCTAAATCATTAATATCACTTGAACAGAACGCGCAAAACGGCTTGAGCGAGGCCCCCTTTGGCGCGAGGCCCTAGGCGATCGCCTAGTTCGCCTATAGCTAAATCTGGGCCTATATATATATATATATATATATATATATATATATATATATATACATTTAACTGCAAACAACACACAGTATAATTAATGTAAAGAACGACGCTTGTGTAGAAGAGCGTTCCGCACAAGATGAGGGAGAATGAACAAATGAAAAATGAGGTACCACCGGGAATCGAACCGGGATCATCCGATTGCCGGTCAGATATGCTATCCACTACACCATGGACCTCGATCAATCATAAGTCATAATTCTCCTACATACGAACAGAAACCAATGCCCTGAGGGGGGCCCCTACGCATGCCGTACATATATACATTTTAACTGCAAACAACACACAGTATAATTAATGTAAAGAACGACGCTTGTACGGCATGCGAAGGTGCCCCCTCAGGCATTGGTTTCTGCTCGTATGTAGGAGAATTACGACTTCTGATTGATCGAGGTCCATGGTGTAGTGGATAGCATATCTGACCGGCAATCGGATGATCTCGGGTTCGATTCCTGGGTGGTACCTCATTTTTCATTTGTTCGTTCTCCCTCCTCATCTTGTTCGGAACGCTCTTCTACACAACCGTCGTTCTTTACTGTACATATATACATATATATATACATATATACATACTGTATATACACACACATTTGCGTGTATGAAGTAAACTATAGGAACAAAGTATACACAATAGGACTGTATAAACATAAAATAAAATTTATTTTTCTAAAATAAGTTAATTCGCAGGTGAAACATTAATTGGGCCAGTTACTAGTTAGTATAATCTAACCCGTAAATGCTATTAATTTTGTGTGAATTTTAATGCCTAATTGTTTACATTCATACCGCTAGATGGCAGCGAGTCAACGATAATTGATCAGGGCATAGAAGACCACAAATAGTTAACTTTATTTAGAATTAAGAATTGTAATTGAACAGTAATTAATAAAAAAATTATTTTTCAGCTGTATTACATAAAAAGAGATATTTTTAGCTCATATTCCTTTAAAATGACACTATCAACAGTAAAATTAAAAAGACACCTCGAAATACGGTTACCAGACGCCCTCGCAAAAGGAGGACATGTCAGTTATTAATTAGGTCGTTTGAGCTTGTGAGAAGCTTATTTTAAAATCTGGATCATATCTAAGTAAAAGCCGGACAATATCAACATATTTAAAATGCCTGCCGGACAGAGGACATGAGATTGAAAAGGACATGTCCTCCTTTTGCCGGACGCCTGGTAACCCTACTCGAACCCACTTTTTTTTTTTACATTATTTAACCCCAGTTTTTTTTGGTGAATTTTCCTGGGTTGGTTTTTTTTATTGCCAACCATGATCATAGGCACCGTACAATGTCTTGCCTCAGTGAGCCATCCCGGAATCTAAAAAAAAAGACCGTTCAGACGCGGTGAAGTTTTAACAATATCTGATCACATTCCACTATATTCTCTCGTCTTCAAAAAACATATACATTCATTTAGTGCAATAACCGCACTATTATATATATATATATATATATAATATATATATATATATATATTAGTGGTGGACCGGATGTCAGTTTTTCAACATCTGCGGATGCGGATACGGATACGGATATTTAGTTAATCTATCAATATAATATAGAATTATGAATATATGACATAATTTTTCAAATTTCGCGATATTACTATTATGGCAGGCAATGCATAAGAATTAAAATTAATATTAATGTTTTCATTATGATAAAAATAATAACTTTCTCAAGAGTTTCAGCCACAGAAAATTCAATGAAACAAGTTTCATTCAATTTTCTGTGTTACCACGTTTTTATATTTTGAGGTTTATATATTTGTTTGTTCATTAATAATTAATACTTTACATGAAATGTGCATGACTGGGCCTTATAAGCTCCTTTATAAGCTAATTTAATTGTAAATTGCATAATTTATTAGAGGTAATATCCGCATAACATCCCCAGTCAGAAGTGGGGTGCGGATGTTAAAAATGATGCGGATGCGGATATCCGGTCCACCACTAATATATATATATATATATAGGGTGTCCATAAGTCTCTTTACCTCCATACCTTCTTTTACTAGAATAAAGTGAAGGTAAAAGCATTTATGGGACATCCTCTGTATAATCGCGTATATATATATATATATATATATATATATATATCATATATCACACACACACACACACTCTAATCTGCACTTCAAGAATAAAATTATAACTTAATTTAAATTTTAAGAAGTTAATAAATAAATAAATAAATGAATAAATGATAAGAAAAACATACGTTGGAAATGTCCGCGATAAATATTTATTATTTATTTCATCGGATTTTAAAATCGAATTAAAAAAATAAAAGTGAAACAATAATATATATATATATATATATAATATATATATATATATACACCGTATCTTTTAAATGTATTTTTAAAAAATAGACTAAATTGTGAGAAAAATATAATGTCGACGTAAGAAAGTTGAAAAAAATATTAAAAGTTGACATCATGATAATAATAATAATGAAAAAAAAAAAAAAAATTCTGAACGAAAGACTGTAATCATAAATTTTTCACTCTTCGGGACCAAATTTAAAATATCAAATAAAACGAAAAACGTCTCTATAGCCCATACATTATAAAGACGGATTTCCCATGCGCGTCGTTTGAAATTTACGACCGAATCACGCATCAAGCCGAAACGCGGATCAACGTGACGTCACAAGAATCTCCCGTCACGTGACCTTTTAGTGAGTCGGGAAAAAAATATGTTTTCTCATAATTACGTTGCGCGAATGCGGCTCTTTTTCTTTTCTTTGTTCCTTCTACAAAATATATCTTTATTTTATTTTCCAACGGTCGGGGAATGACGCGTGTATATATATATATATATTAGGGAGTAAAGGTGACTACGGACCTAATACAATATGCAAGGCTTATGATCCACAGAAATTAGATACTTCGTTCACCTATTATTGATAAGGACCCTTTTTTTTCTCTCTTGTCCGTAGAATTCAGTCGAGCAAACGTCATTTCGTCCACGGATTGAGCAGTTTATGAGATCTTATAATTAAATCACGAGAAACCGAAAGATCAGGATAAAATTTAAATTTACTTTCAATGAATAACATATCACATGTATGATATGCCTTTCGTATATAGATATATATATATATATATATATACATATTTTTTTTTTTACTTAATTCATGCAGACACAGTTCTGTTTTTTGTTCTTTGGGTTCGTGCATGGGAGAAAAATTTAATCAGGTGCTATATACATACTTTAATGCGTGAGAAATGTATTGGCTGAAGTTCATTTGACGAAATTTAACGATAATATTCTTGTGTAATATATTATATATATATATATATATATATATGGTGTTTCACAACGGGTCTGCCATACTTTCGGGGTGATTTAGGGGGTGATATCGAGTAAAAACGTTACTACAACATAGGTGCTATTTCCAACCGTTGCGGAGCTACGGACGTTTTAAAATGTGCGAACAACAATTCCCTACTTGCGTGTAATTCGATAGATGTCAGCACTGGTGGTAGTTTCGGTTAACGAAGTTACCACTGCTAATCCACAGTTAGATTTCTTTTTATGAGGCCTTATGAAAGAGATGGTTTACGAGACCAAAGTACAAACGAGAGAGGAACTCTTGCATCGGATTATAGATGCCGCTGCTTACATAGGAGAACACCCCGAAATGATTTAATGGGCAGTGGACTCTTGTTTGGAACGAGCAAGGTTGTGCATTGAAAATCGAAGCGGACATTTTGAACATTTATAAGTGTATCTCATAAAATGTAGCAATAAATACATCAGATTAATACTCTCGTTTATTTTTTCCGTGCACCTTAAAACGTCCGTAGCTCCGCAACGGTTGGAAATAGCACCTATGTTCTATTAACTCTTTTACTCGATATCAGCCCCGAAATCACCCCCCCCCCCAAAGTATGGCAGACCGGTTGTGAAACACCCTATATATATATATATATATATATATATATATATATAAGCAAACAACCACAGGGAAAAGGAAACACAAAGTCCGAGCGCTTTCGTGATATATTCACATTATTCACATTATTCACGTGTATTTTGTGATTTTAGTGCATATATATATATATATATATATATATATATATATATATATATATATATGAAATTATTTCACGAAAGTAACACGTGAAAAATATTTATGATGAATAAAACCACGAAGGAAAGGAAACACAAAAAGGTGCTCAAGCGCTTTCGTCTAATGACATCCTCAGGAACACTGAAGTACATAAAGGTTACGGCCTATATATAGGTTACAGAAAGAAAAAATAAATAAATAAATAACATACATACACACAAACACACATATATAATATTATAATATAATATATATATATATATATATATATATATATATATACATATACATACATATATATATATATATATATATATATATATTATATATATATATTATATATATACATATATATATATATATATATATAGATATATATATATATATATATATATATATTATATAATATATATAATATATATGCAATAAACGGAGAAGTAAAATAAAAATTAAAAATTAAAGATTAGAGGATTAACAAAGAGGCATACAGATTTGTAAGGAAAAATATCGATTTTTAGCACAAGATCAAATGAATTAAAAATAAAATTTATACTGGAAATCTACCCGGGTTTTAACACTGCCTTTTAGAGTCAAGTTTCGATATATATAAAAATAAAATTAAGATTAAAAGTTAATAAAGTAGCGTACAAGTTTACCAAAGATTTAGCGTCCTACCCTTTTTATCTAAATTTGTTTTGAAGGAATTCAAAACAACAGGATCGAGTTGAAAAAGACCTTTGCTTATGTTGAAGTTATTTGAAAGTTGGATAATGGCAGACTCAAGAATATTTCTATGACAATGTTGCTAGAATGAAATAAAACTGAAGCATTATTCCAATCAATACAGTGGGATAACTCTGACAAATGGACAAAAGAGCACTGGACAACTGTCCTGTTCTAACGGAATATTGATGCTGTTTTATACGTGTGTGCAAATCCTTTCCCGTGACCTATGTAAAAGGAATCACATTGTTTACACCCAATTTTATAGATAATGCCTGAATTATTGGTAGGCTATTTTTTACTATGATATTTTTCACAATATTGTTATATGAAAATACTACTTATTAACTTTTAATCTTCATTTTATTTTTATATATATCGAAACTTGACTCTAAAAGGCAAAGTGTTAAAACCCGGGTAGATTTCCAGTATAAATTTGTATTTTTAATCATTTGATCTTGTGATAAAATCGATATTTTTCCTTACAAATCTGTATGCCTCTTTGTTAATCCTCTAATCTTTAATTTTTAATTTTTATTTTTACTTCTCCGTTTATTGCATAATATATATATATATATAATATATATATATATATATATATATATATATATATATATATATATATGTATGTGTGTATATAATAATTATATATATATATATATATATATATATCAGTGGCGACTCGTGGTATAAATGTATAGGGGTGCGATTTCATAAAATTGTACGACAACACGGACTCACAATAGGCTAGCGCGAATCCAACTGCCGCTCACAAGAGTACTTGTATTAACATATGCGGCTATGCCAGACGTACAATTCTAGTTAATTACAAATAAGTAATAATTTCAATAAAATACATATAAATGGCTTATATCATTATTACTGAAGTAACTATTAGTAAAAATAAAGTTGTTATTATAAAAAAAATTCGCGATTGTACTTATATTTTCATTACAACAGTAAAATATAATTTATATTTACTTGAGCGAAAATCTATCGCTCCATTCGGCTGCAATATTATTTTGTATTCAAACAGCTGTACTCTGTTTGAAGCTATGCTATAAGTTTAGAATATTATTTACGGTATGAAGGCTTACTCAAAATGCCTCATGAATCATGATATGCCACATGAATTTTTAAATATATTTCAAGAAATTTATTTTAATATCTTAAAATTAATATATTTTTTATCTGTTAAATTAATATTTATCGTTTCAAACAAGGGGGAGCGACCGCTCCATCGCTCCTATACGCCAGTCGCCACTGATATATATATATATATATGGTGTGTTTTGTGTGTATGTATATTTATTTATTTATTTTTTCTTTCTGTAACCTATATATAGGCCGTAACCTTTTATGTACTTCAGTGTTCCTGAGGATGTCATTAGACGAAAGCGCTTGAGCACCTTTTTGTGTTTCCTTTCCTTCGTGGTTTTATTCATCTTATATATAAATAAATATATATATATATATATATATATATATATATATAAAAACCTAATTGAATGTAGAAATATCCCCAACTATACTATTGGATCACAACATTATTGAAATAACAACCAATATAAAAGCAACAAGAAAAGAAAAAACACGAACAACAGAAAGAAGCAAATTCGAAATTTTTAATTTTCACTCTTAAGCTATAAACTGAGAAGATGTTGAATCCAGCATGGAAGTAATAGATTGGAAATCCATCTTCGAGGCCAAGACAACGGAAAAGATGCTAACGACCTTAGAGGAGAAGACGCTGGAAATTGTGGAAAGTCATGTCCCAAAAATACGACAAAGGGGAAAGAGAAGCGGGTTGGAGAGACAAAAGAGGTCATTGTTCCAAAAGAGAAAAAGAGTGACTGCAAAATTAAGTAACTATAAAGATAACAACTTCAGAAAAATATTAAATGATAAACTGTAGAGTATCGATTGCGTCATACAGGAACTAATTGAAAAGCATACAGAAAAAGAAGAAGGCGATGCTATAGAGGCGATAAAGATTAACTCAAAGTACTTCTATAATTTTGCAAAAAGGAAGTCGAAAAACCATGCGACTAATGGACATTTCAAAAACGAAGACAGTGCTTTATCTGATGATCTAACAGAAGTATCCGAAATATTAAGAGCTCAGTACGAATCATCTATCAGTATCCCAAAAATTGACAAATTGATATGCGATAGAAACGCATTCTTTGAAGAAGAACTACAAGGGGAAAGTATAACGGACTTCGCCTTTACGACAAATGATATTACACAAGCCATAGGAAAACTAAAAGCACACTCAGCGGCAGGACCGGACAAATGGAATGCCACACTAATCAAAAACTTCAAGAATGCAATCGCTGAGCCCCTATATCGGATATGGAGACGATCACTAGACACGGGAGAAATACCGGGCATCCTGAAGAGCGCGAACATAGTCCCAATATATAAAGGAGGAGATCGATCCGAGGCCAAAACTTTAGGCCAGTGTCGCTTACATCTCATCTCACTAAAATATTTGAAAGAATAGTTAGACAGAAAAGCTACGACTTTTTGGAAACTCAGAAAAAAATTAAATGATAACCAACATGGGTTTCAGTCAGGCAGATCATGCCTATCACAACCAATTGAACACTACAACAACATTATTGATGCACTTGAAAGTAATGAAAACTATGATGTAATATACACAGACTTTGCCAAAGCATTCGACAAGTGTGACCATGGAATCCATAATACATAAACTGAAGTATCTGGGAATAACAGAAAAAGTAGGGAAATGGATATATAATTTCCTTAGTGACTGGCGGCAAATCGTTACAGTACAAGGAGCATCATCATCAGAATCAGTACCACAAGGAACAGTATTAGCTCCACTACTCTTCATAAGTAATCATGCTAACTGGCATAGATGAGGACGTTACAGAGACAGCGCAGTAACATCTTTTACTGATGACACAAAGATCAGTAGAAAAATAAGAAACCCAGAAGATATAGGATCTCTACAAACCGACATGAACAGAATCTACAAGTGGACGGAAGACAACAATATGAAGTTTAACACTGAGAAATTGAAATTTCAGCTGTTACGGTACGGAAAAAGAGAGGACCTAAAATCCATGGAATATTATGCCCCAGATGGTCAGGAATTCAGAGCAACTCTAAAGCAAAGACTTAGGGGTTGTAAGTCTGATGATGCGAAATTTGAAACATAAAATAAGATAGCAGTAAACAGAGCAAAGAGAGTAACTGGCAGATACTGAGAATCTTTAGACGAAGGGATAGGAATTTAATGATTCCTCTACTGAAAAAGATCATACAAACTGGAATACTGATCAGGTCCTAACATCCCCAAATAAAAAAGAAGACATTAGACAACTAGAAGGGATTCAGAGAAGCTTCACAGCCAAGATCAAGGGAGCAAAGAACTAAATTACTGGGAAAGATTACGCGAATTAAACCTATATTCACTGGAAAGGAGGAGAGAGAGAGATACACCATTATTTACATTTGGAAAATAATGGAGAAACTACTCCCTAATCTTACTCTGAACCTGTAACTCCCCAAACAACAGTGGAAAGTAGAAAAGGAAGACTGTGTCGTGTTCCCAAATTAAAGGCTAAACAGGGAACATCCTTAACCCTGAAAGAAAATAGTTTTGTTGTGAGAGGACCAAAACTGTTTAATCAGCTGTCCAAAGACCTAGGGAGCACGAATGGTGTTGCAGTGGACATCTTTAAAAGAAGATTAGACGCCTGGCTCAGAACAATCCTCGATGAGCCGGGCGTACCTGGCTATGTGAGGTGGAGAGTACAAGAAACCAACTCACTACTTCACCAGGCCAACTCGAGAGGTGGGGTCACAAGCTTGACTTTCGTGAAATGAGGAATCATCGTGCGGAACATTTGAAAGGTTGAAAGGTATATATATATATATATATATATATATATATATATATATATATATACACTATATCGGTGGTGTAATGGTTAGCGTCACTGACTACGAATCCATTGGTCCCGGGATCGAGACCCAGTGACGGCAGGCGGCGAGCAGCAAATCCCAGCTGTTCATCCTTCCACGCAATAAAAGAAAGTAGTTGATATATAAATGGGTACCCTGGGCAGCCTAGTGGTTAAGACGCTGGGCTGCTGGTGGGGCGTGGTTCGGATTTCACGCTAAACTGTAGGCCTAAGGTGGAGTGAAAAGTTTGACCTTCGTTAGAAAGAGCAATTCGGTCGGAAGCAAACCAAAGGTTTTATATATATATATATGGCCGTATATATTACGTATATATATATATATATATATAGTTAGTGAAGGAAGTAGTGTATTGTAATATATATAAATAAAATGTTACAACTTCTAAATAAATCCTTATTGGAAACTTGAAACATGCGAACAATTTCCAGTGACGTAATAAACAACCAAATAAATTAGTTAAAATGATTGTTGAATTAATATAATATTGTGATCGAGGCGTTTTTATACGCTTTTATTTGCAATATCTGTTGAAAGGATGCATACATAGTAAGCCAAATCGGGAGGGATTCAAATGTTACAAATAAAAGGCCATGAATGCTATCACACACACACACACACACACACACACCACACACACACACACACACAAAATCTTTCAGCAACCTTCTATAAATAGGAATATTATCTTCCATTTTCTCAGTTTATTGGAAAAGAAGTTTTGAAGACTATATCTTCTGCCAAAAGAAGTTATGGATCATTAAAAGAAGCTTTGGTACACAAAAGAAGGAAAATTTAATTCTCAAAAAGAAGTTATTTCATCTAACTTAAGAAAGTTTTATTTTGAGTGATGTTAAACGGAGCGAGGTAACACTGGTAACAGCACAGTTCCCGTTCGGATGATGTAAACAAAGTCGAATTTCTTATATAGTCGACATTCGACTCGTGCGAGTCGAGCCAGGGTAAAAAACTCAGTGGGTAACACCGTTTCTTGTAAACGAAGTGAAGACATTGTACGGGGTCGGAACTTCGCTGCGCTAGTTACTGACCTTCATCACTCATTATTTATATTCACATAGCTACTTCCATGTCAATTAATATTATGATGAATAATTTTAATCTTGATGTTACATCAACGACGAGGAATATTCTGCAATGACCATGAATTTTTGAGAGGACCATCCGCGTGATGGAATCTTATTTTGAGTTTCCTGCGCAAATGACATCAACTTTAATCTCCTCCCAGGTTAATTCGTGACCAGTGTCGTAACGCCGCTTCCCGTTAATCAACGAAGTTAAGCGACATTGGGTCTGGATTGTAGTTGGATGGATAACTGTCCTCGGCGTCCGGATAATGTAGCGACCCGTGATTCGGATCCCGCACAAAGCCGTAGGTCCCCCGCGTCATATGACCTTAGATGTTGCGAAGGAGGTTAAGAACCTCATTATTACATTAGGAACCTTCTACCTGCCACAAGAAGGAGATTGTAGACACCAGTAGACCAGGGAAGTACTCCTGGCGGGGGCGGTGAGGGCGTTAGGCAGGAGACACGGAGTGCTGGAACTCCCATTTCTCTTGTCACTGTCTTCTTTAGCTGGTATTTTTCCCTGTCTCATGTGTGAGGAGTCCAGCATGCTTTCAAACACACACTTCTCTCCCTATTTTTCACTACTACACACGCATTTGTCTTACACACTAAGCAATCTTTTCAAAATTAAAAAAAAATCTATTTTGGCTATTTTCTTTTCCTCTTTTTATGGGGGAAGAGGAACGTTTTTGACCTTCCTTCTGGCCTAAAAAAAAAAATCTTCGTTTAAAAATTTGTGAAGCGGTTTCTTCAGTGTTCTGCTTATTTGCTTATCTTTTTCCTTCAGTCTCTCGATGTCTCTCGATGAGGGTACGCCACTCAAAATAAAGCCTTCTAAATTTAGAATTTATAACTTCTTTTTGAAAGTGAATTTTAGGGGAAGTTTTTCCTTCTTTTGGGTATCAAAGCTTCTTCTCAGATGATATAATAACTTCTTTTAATGATACATAATTTCTTTAGATAGAAGAAATAATCTTCAAAGGTTCTTTTATGAGGGATTTGAGGCAATAGAAGGTAATATTTCTATGCCTTCTAGAAGGTTCCGGGAAGTCTTTGTTTTCTCGATACAGGACTTATACTTCTCTAAAACGTTGAAACTTTTTATATATATTTGTTTGATTTCTTCTTATAATGACCTTCATTTTCCTTCTGACAAGATCCTGTTAACATACTCTCTCTCTCTCTCTCTCTCTCTCTCTCTCTCTCTCTCTCTCTATATATATATATATATATATCTCTACTACGACATACACATTTATACTATCATATATTGAGTATAATGATATACTCGCATATACATACAGTATAATATATGCGAGTTAAACAGAATGAATACATTAGAGATAAATATTGTTGAATACACGAAAGGCTTTGGAATATATATATATATATATATATATATATATATATTAATACTTACAGTATATAGCAATAATACCTATCCAATTACTATTTTTTTATGTTTTTCAATTTAATTCTAAAAGAGTCGACCCATCAGTGACAATAAAATAAAATTTATAGGCCATATATACAGCGTAATTGCAATCAATCAATAGACAATGTCTATTTTTGACGCATGAGCATTAAGTATTAAGTATAACATTTAAGCTATCTCATTTTCATAATTAGAATGTACCAAAATTTAGTCTTCAATCTATTAATGGTTTTTATGTGGACACAAGTTACAGCAATTATTTAAAACTATCGCTGGCCATATATATATATTTTCTAATATATGTGCATTATGGAGTCTAATAATGGATTCGTATTGACTGTTCTGACAATTATTAGCTATATATATATATATATATATATATATCTGATGTATACCTTACCAATAGTTTCATGAATTTTATATTATATTTCACACACACACACACACACACACATGCGCATATATATATATATATTATTATTACCAATATTATTATTATTATTATTATTATTATTATTATTATTATGATGATGATGATGATGAAATAAAAATAATTAAATATTTATGAGTTTATAAGGTCTACTTTTTATTTTAATAATAAATTTCATGTTAAGGTATTTATTTACAAGATAAAATATTCTCAAAATAAATTTATTGTTTTGATGCAATTTGAAGTTAAATTAATAATTTTATTTTAAAGTTTGTATCAGTTTTTATGTATTTCGTATTAAATATACTCATTTGAAATTGTAGAAAAAAAAACACCTTCCAACAATACAGGATAATCCAAAAAAAAAAGGTGCAATAATTCCGCTCCACCCTCTCAGAGATGTGATAACAACGCAGTCCCTCTTAAACCCCAGTCCTCCACCCTCACTCCCTCCCTTTCCTCCTCCCCCTCTCAGGTGTTTTCATAGTAATACTTTTATTTTTTGAAAACCAATGACTGAATAAATATATTGTTCACTGTAGTTTTGGTGGTAATGCTAGGACGACTATGTATTTTATTCATACATTATTCCTAAATTTAGGGAATAAAGTAGTTAAGTTATTTCACAAACGTGGGATACTTTAAAAACTTTCAATCATAGGATTTTGATGTGGCCATGTTATAGTTAAAGTTTAAGATAAGTTGTAGTATCGACTTTTTCTCCAAGCAATAACAATTCTGTTTAAAGTCCATGCATCATCACAAATGATTATCTAGACTGGGACTGGGATTTAAGAGGCACTGCGCAGTTACCACATCTCTGAGAGGGTGGAGCGGAATTATTGCAGGGGACTATACATTACAACGGCTACTGCGCTTTCTGCAACAAAATCCCGCCGAAACACAACCTGGGCGGGGAGACTGGGAGGGGCGGATATATTACTAAAACTTTCCCTGGTTCTCCCTTAATGTGTATACTAAATTTGGTGCACGTTACCCTAGCCGTGTAGGCGTGCATAAACGAACATAGAATAGAGACAAACATCACCATAATCACTTACATCCCTATATGAAAATGAAAATGAAAATGAAAAAGTTTATTGGCAGACCATAGTACATATGACAAATATTAATAATACAATGACAATTCACATCCAAAGGATAGAAATACAGGGTGTTTCACAACCGGTCTGCCATACTTTGGGGGGGGGGTGACTTATGGGATGATATCAAGTAAAAAAGTTAATAGAACATAAGTGCTATTTCCAACTGTTGCGGAGCTACGGACGTTTTAAGGTGCACGGAAAAAAATAAACGAGAGTATTAATCTGATGTATTTATTGCCACATTTTATGAGATACCTTATAAATGTTCAAAATGTCCACCTCGGTTTTCAATACACAGCCTTGCTCGTTCCAAACAAGAGTCCACTGCCCATTGAATCATTTGCATGTTCTCGTATGTAAGAAGCGGCATCCAAAATCCGACGCAAGAGTTCCTCTCTCGTTTGTACTTTGGTCTTGTAGACCATCTCTTTCATAAGGCCCCATAAAAAGAAATCTAACGGGGTTAGGTTCGGAGATCTCCGGGGTCACGATATTGGACCAGACGACCAATAAACACATCAGATTAATACTCTCGTTTATTTTTTTCCGTGCACCTTAAAACGTCCATAGCTCCGCAACGGTTGGAAATAGCACCTATGTTGTATTAACTTTTTTACTCGATATCACGCTCCAAATCACCCCTCATAGTATGGCAGACCGGTTGTGAAACACCCTGTATATACAATTAATTAGAAATAATACAGTAAAAGTTAAGTGGAGCTACAGACAGACGTTTTCATACCAGGAATTCCACAGCTTAGAAGACATACGGCAGGACTCATGAATAGCATGGATAATCGGGTTGGTTGATTTTTTTAATTCTTTGTATATATATATATATATATATATATATATATATATATATATATATATATAGGGTGTTCATAAAGTCACGCATCATCTTATGCGCCTCGGTGGTGAAGTGGTCAGCGTCGCTGACTACGAATCCATCGGCCCCGGGATCGAGATCCGGTGACGGCAGCCGGCGCGCAGCCAAACCCAGCTGTTCATCCTTTTACATATAAAGAAAGTGGTTGGTAGATAAAATGGTATCCTGGGTGGCGTAGACGCTGGGCTGCTGGTGGAGCGTAGTTCGGATTCCACGTTAAACTGTAGGTCTAAGGTAGAGTGAAAAGCTTGACCTTCGTCAGAATGAACAATTCGGGCGGAAGCAAACCAAAGGTTAAACGTTATATATATAGGAAAATGCATTTATTTTGTTTATTTATTTATTTTGTTTTATTTATTTGTTCGAAATGATTCCCACTAATCTCAAAACATGTTTGTAAACGAAAAAAGCAGGTTTCTTTGAATGTTTCTCAACATATTTGGCCTGATGGAGACGTAAATAAATAGACATTGCTTATGTTCCTATGATGCGTGACTTTATGGACACCTTGTATATACCGGGTGTCCCAAAAGTCAGTTTACCTAAAAAAATGTTCTCCTCAGGTGAGTTTACTACAAAGAAAAAACTTGTTTCATAAATATATTTACAAAACATAAGAAAAAAAAGAAAAAAAATTCCTGAAACATATTTACAAAACCTGAGAATAGTTCTGGTTACAAAAACTGTTCAAAATGTCGTCCATGTTGTTCGATGCACATCTTGTATCTGTCAACGGTTGACCGGAAAATTGCTTTACATCGTTCCTTATCATTGCTTAAGAGCTGGAATTCTTCACAAATGTAGTCTTTAAGGTCCTGAAGACATGCTGGCTTTTTGCTATAAAAAAAATTGTCATAATGTTTAGAATAATCATCAGGAGAAAACATTTTCCTTGGTAAACTGATTTTTGGGACACCTTGTAATATATATATAAATATATAACCTTTGGTTAGCTTCCGCCCCAATTGTTCATTCTGACGAAGGTCAAGCTTTTCACTCCACCTTAAACCTACAGTTTAACGTGGAATCCGAACCACGCCCCAAGAGCAGCCCAGCGTCTTAACCACTAAGCCACCCACGGTACCCATTTATCTACCAACCAATTCCTTTATTGTGTAGAAGGATGAACAGCTGGGTTTTGCTGCGCGCCTCCTGCCGTCACCGGGTCTCGATCCCGGGGCCGATGGATTCGTAGTCAGCGACGCTAACCACTATACCACCGAGGTGCATATATATGTTGTGTATATATACTGTATAAAGAGGTAAAATCACTGTATTTTTCTTGGCCTTTCTGTATATGGACTAATGGTCTGCCAATAAACTTTTTAATTTTCATCGTAAAAGATAACACAATTTTACTTAAATTACAATTGTTTGAACAGTTTCAAGAATGACTTTGGAATTCGGTAAATATCATGATTTTATGAAGTTAAAATTTAATTTACGGATTTAAAATACAAACTTAAATTAATCGAAATGTTTAAAAATAAAAATAATTTTAATAAAAAGTTAAAAAGATTTAAATAAAATCCATATTTTAAGAATTTCAATACATTGTATACACGCTTCGTGCATTTGTACAGTCGGGGAAAAAAAAATCCTGGAGTGAAACTCCGTGTTTCTTACTAATAATTATCGATAAGAGACAGATTCAAGATAGGACTTTTTGAACCGATTATAAAGTTTCGGAAAAAAGTTCGCCTAGAAACAGAAAATTTATAAAAAGCATAACGAATTACTAATCAGTAATGACTGGATTGCCAATTAGTATTTTTTTTACTCTCAAGAAATTAATGGTTTTTAGGGCAATTTTTTCCGGAAATATATATATATATATATATATATATATATATAATATATATATATATATATATATATATATATATATGCGAGTGTACGCAGTTAAAAATAAAGGAATCTATATCTATGAGTATATTAATAATGTATATTCCTCTAAATATGAAATATATGCACATTCGGGGACCGAAATTAGTGATTCAAATCCTTCTTTTTCATTTTGTCGAGTTGCTCGTAAATTATGTGTTCCAAATTGATGGTGTTGAAGCGTTCTTGAAAGGCCTAAAAGAAGGTGCGAGCGTGAAACATTACATTTTAAAACTTATCAAACCCACTGTAGACCATGAAATATATATATATATATATATATCTATATATATATATATATATATATATATATATATATATATATATATATATATATGTGTGTGTGTGTGTGTATAAGTAGTATGGGTGCATAGAAGTAGAAGGGATAGGGCGTACTGGGGGCAAAAGAGTAAAATTTTAAGAACAGCTGTGTAAACAATAGGAATGGTAACTGTAAAAAAAGGTTTGATTGTGTAGACAAAAGGTTTACTTAGTTAGAGAAAATTAAATATAAAATTAAATATAAAATTAAAAATAAATTTTTGTATACCAATTCCCTCCTGATACATATCGGGCGCACATATAGGGCCTATAATTGCATCATGACGATTCCTTCACATTTATATTTTTAATTTTTAATATATATATATATATATATATATATATATATATATTAAAAAAATAAAAAATATAAGTGTGAAGGAATCGTCATGATGCAATTATAGGCCCTATATGTGCGCCCAGTATATATCAGTCATCATGAAAGATCACTGATTTTACTATCTCGTATAATGCGTCAATAACTGCTCCAAAACGTTCAAACTGCATTTTAAAAACCTTACATGCACGTAGAGAGAGAGAGAGAGAGAGAGAGAGAGAGAGAGAGGAGAGAGAGCACTATCTCACACAAATTCAAACCATAGGTCTTGGTCAGATAATACCATTTATATATATTTTCTTTATTTACCAAAGACGTATTTCTGAAATGCTAAAACAATACTCATTCTTTTTATTTTCCTTTATCTGACAATATGATTCCTTTAGAGATCTAAAATACATTCATTTGTTTACAAACAAAAGCAAGGCTATTTGGTTTTAATAGAAAAACATTTTCACGGTTGACCTCTCGCTTCAACTAATACAGCCCTTTTTCGCATATATATATATATATATATATATATATATATATAACTGCAATGACCGCGCAGTATATAAATGAATAGAAACGACATAAGTGTTAAGGAACGTTTCTGCACACGAGGAGGAGAGATAACGAATAATGAAAAATGAGGCGAACCGCCCGGGAATCGAACCCAGGGCCTTCCAATTGCCGGTTGGACGCTCTACCATTATGCTACGGCAATTGGAAGGCCCTGGGTTCGATTCCCGGCGGTTCGCCTCATTTTTCATTATTCGTTATCTCTCCTCCTCGTGTGCAGAACGTTCCTTAACACTTATGTCGTTTCTATTCATATATATATATATATATATATATATATATATATATATATATATATATATATATATATATATATATATGGAAACGCGAAGATATATTTCGTCCTGATTTTTATATCTGTGTAATACGTGAGTAACTTCAACAAAAATCTCATATTGCATTTTAAAATCTTCACTTGCATGTATAAAGAGACAGAAAGGCAGAGAGAGAGAGAGAGAGACAGGGAGAAAGAGAGACAGAGACACAAACAGAGGGATAGAGGGACAGAGAGACGGAGAGGCGGAGAGACGGAGAGACAGGACAGTGGTTCCATACCAAAATTGTTAGTATCACTTAACAAGATTCAATGACCTTTTCTGTACTCATTCGTTGAAATCGACCATATTAAATCAAATAATATTTATTTTTCAGAATTAAATCAAAGAATTCTCTAAAATATTTTCGTGCATATGTAATTAATATTCATTATTTGTCCAATAAACACGTAAAGCGCATATGGTCACATCTATTTAAAATGAGAAACTAGGACACTGATTTGTACATACGCACTTATTTAATATAAAATCATTTTCACAGTTGACTTCTTGCTTCAACTAATACGACCTTATTCGCCTGTTATCTGCACCTCTGAGCTTGTAAACATTAAACACGATCATTCATTGTTAATCCTGGAGGTGAGATTATCCCATTTCAAACAACACCACGACACACAGTGCGATAAACTACCGCTTGATTGATGTGCCTTTTGTCTCAAGCAATTCCGAGCTTATAGATACACAAATAATTTTTCAAAATGCAAATCCTTTTCATGGTTGATCTTCCCTTTTTGACCATACATTGCCTATCTTTGACCCAAGAGAGCCACCCATCCACATTTTTATTCCATATGTAAGCGATGCACTTCATGCCTCACAGCTATACAAACATTGATCCTGCAGTAAGTGTTTTATCTTTAGACGCGAAAACACCTCTGTAAATAAGTATGCTCACACAAAACGATAACCTCCGCTTAAATCAATAAGTTACTTTTCATGTTAAACAAATTACTTAAATTACTTAAACAAATTACTTAAACAAATTACTTAAACAAATAACTTTTATCGCCTTTCTTAAAAATAGGTGTTACATTTGCTAACTTGAAATTATCTGGTATGCACCCCTCAAAAATAGACACATTAAAAAACTTTGTTAACAGCACAACAATGCTTTCTTTTAATTCTTTTAGTTGTATGGGATATATGGAATCCGGCCCCGGTGCTTTAAGCATTTTCACTTTGCAAATATAGTGTAGTACCCCCCTTTCACTAACCACAATATTATCTAAAGTATTACCATTATCGAGAGGTATTATGTCTGTGACTGTAGGGATATTCCTTACATCTTCTACTGTAAAAACTGACATAAAAAATTCGTTTAGCAGAGAAGCCGTTTGCTTGTTTTCGGAAACTAGCTCACCATCAGAATTTCTCAACGGTCCTAACACGCTCTTTACCGGGTTCCTATTGTTAACGTATTGGAAAAATCGCTTGGGGTTTTCTTTGCCGTCACGAGCTATGGAAATTTCAATTGGACTTTTTTATTACGCTTTTCGCTTAACGCCTTAAAGATATATGGTTGTTTCGTAAACACAAATTGTCTTTATCGCACTTATGTAGCTTATAAGCACTATCTCTACTTTTTATGATATCCCCTACTCTAGAAGTAAACCCCAAGGGCTTGTTATTACCTTCCGCACTCTTAATCTTGTACGGTACACATTCCTCATTTATAGTCCTAAACATTGTTTCAAACAATTTTCACATTACTTTGGCGTTGGAGGTCCGTATTACATTTTCCCATTCGACACGTGACAATTCATTTCTAAATTTACAAAATTCTGCGCACTGGAAGTCAGGGATTTTAATCGAATTAGCTGGTTTTGAACGACTTACTGAGTCTCTGAGAGGACAAACTCTACCATATTGTGATCACTATTGCTTAATGGCTCTATTATTTGAAGATCAGTGATAAACCTATCATCCGTAGTTATTACTAAACCTAAAATACTGTCCAATCTCGAAGGTTCCTCAACCTTTTGAATAAGAACGCTATCCTCGAGAAAATTAACTAAACGGTTACCTTCCGCGTCTCCCTACATTTAGTCCAGGCAATCTAGAGCAAAAATAGCTTCAACCTGGGTAAAATTGCTTCAGAAGCTTTCTAAACTGTTTCCAGCTCAGGAACCATTGCAGAATAACATCCAAAATCCGACAAAATTGGACCCCGGGAACACCCCCAAAAATGAAATTCAAAATGGCGGACTGGCAGTTTCCTACGAAATACAATAAATTTTAATTTCGCTTTGTAGAGAGAGTTATGACGTTTTTCTTGATCAGTAAAATGTTTTAAAACACATTTTCGTTTCTAAATTAACCTATATGACACTAAAAATTGTATTAGGCGGCTAGTATTAAACTATGACTTCACGTAATGTAAATAAAATATACTGTATGGAGTGTATGTGAGAATGGACATTGCTACATCTTTATAAACTTATATTATATACAACTCTTTAATTCCTACTACCCACTATCAAATCTGCGTATTTGTGCTTGTCATTTTCTTTAAAACTGTTATTATGTACTCCTTTTAAATACTGCAACACAGTTTATTAATTTGTGTTTTCTGTTTCAGACTGACTCGGTGTACGGCTGACTCGGTGTGCGTCCGCCTTCAAGAATGCAGACCCCTGAAGAATTGTGCGTGATTTGTAAGGAGAAATTGGACAGCGGACAGGAAGTGGTTCACATCTCGCAAAAAGGAGCAGATGGTATAAATGCATCCAGCCGCAGCCGTGGAAGCGATGTTGTTGCAACAGCTGGAATAAGTGTTCACGTTGTATGTAGGAAAAGGTTTACGGATAAAAAGACCATTGAAATAAAGAAGCGACAGACCGCAGCCGAGGCAATACCAAGGAAAAGTGCTCGTTTTCATGAATACGCATTTTCCAGTGCTACTCACTGTTTGTTTTGTGATACCTTTGTGGACTTTTTTCCAAACACAAACCAAAATCAGAGCATGTCAAAATAAGAACTACAGAGTTCTCCGAAACCATAAAAAGGTGCTGTGAAAGCCGCTGCGATGAATGGTCGTTTAATGTAAAAGGCCGTCTGGAGTATTATCTTCGTGATCTTCCTGCTGCAGATTGTGTCTACCATCACACCTGCAGCGTAAATTTTCGAAGTGGAAAAAAACATTCCTCGCGCATACTCCTCCGACGATCATGATTCGAAGAAAGGGAGACCAACTAATGAAGAGCAACACCAAGCATTCCTTCAGACCTGTGCTTACCTGGAAGAGAATGATGATGAACAACTGTTGATTGGAGACCTAATTTCCAAAATGGAGGAATATCTTCAAGGAAGTCAGAGCTCTGTCTACGAACGCAGGCACATGAAGAGAAAGCTTTTAGAACGTTACGGAGACAAGATCATAATATCAGGTGAAAGTGGGAAGGCAGATGTAGTAACACTACGAGAGACAGCTAATGAAATTCTTATAGATTATCACAAAAAGTCGAAAGAATGTGATATAGATATAGAGCTACAGAAGATTTACCTGTAGAAGCTGCTGCAAAAATAATCAGAAGTGATATCAAGTCTGTCGACTCGCCTAGAAAAGATGTGTATCCATCTCCAAATGACATCACTGCAGAAAGTGCTCTTGATTACATTCCCAACAGTCTGAAATTGCTATTATCAAAAGCATTTGCGGGACAGGATGCTTCAAGAAAAATAGGTGCAATTGGGCAGAGCATTATGCAAGCAACCCGTCCTAGAGGATTACTATGTCCACTACAGATCGGTTTGTCGGTTCAGCTACACCACAACTTTAGGTCAAGGTACCTTATTGACGTTCTCCATCAGCTGGGTTACTGTTCGTCGTATGCAGAAGTAACAAGATTCGAAAGAAACGCGGCGCTGGCAAGTGGGTCTGGCTCTTTTACTGTTGATGAAAACACTGCAGTCCTTCTAGCAGCAGATAACGTCGATCATGATGTCTGCACTTTGGATGGGAAGAATACCTTTCATGGAATGGGTATGATTGCCGCAATAACTCCGAAGATCAAGATCCACCCTTCTATTCACAGGCGTAATGTTGGTGACAATGACATTAAGAAGATTGCAACCGTTGACATTAGGGAATATAGACACGCGAGAAGCATGTTGAGGGACATCTCATTCCGCGAACTTCCAGTACCCACTGCCACCATAAGTCGACTTAGTCTTCTCTGGCAGATATCTTCAGCAGAAAGATCAGGTCCAAGTTGGTCCGGAACAATGCAGGCAATTCACGGTGGATCAAGTGTCTCACATCCAGGTGTGGCGTCGATCACGTTCCTTCCCATCATAGATATGTCGCCAACTGACATGACCTGCATATTTTCGACATTACTATATTTGAGCAAGATAGCACGCGATCAAAAGTCCCATGCATTATTACCTTTGATCAGCCTTTGTTCTGGAAAGCTTCCCAAATCATCAATGAACAGAGAGACCTGCAGGACATTGTTTTAATGCTGGGATCATTTCACACTCTGATGAATCTTTTGGGAGCAGTCGGTACTCTTATGAATGGTTCAGGATTGTCTGAAGTACTTCAAGAAATATACGGACCAAATGCCGTGCAACACATGATGTCTGGAAAAGCTGTTTCAAGAGCGATACGTGGTCATATGATAGTAGATGCAGCTCTTAGTACCTTACTAGTCGCAGACGTTTTCCCTCGTAATGAAAATGGAACTCCTCATGACCTCCATAAGGAAGCTTGTGACCTGCTCGACGATGTTATGACCGCCAAACAATCAGTTGAGGATGTGGAATCTTCGAATGCATTGTCTCAGATTGCTACCACTTTGGATGCGAAGAAAACTGACTTACAATCTACTTCGCAAACAAGTCAACTCTGGTTGGAATATCAGCGAATGATCAACATTGCACGTTCCTTGATAACAGCAGACAGAACCGGCTCGTGGGATTTGCACTTGCAAGCTATGCTGGAGACCATCCCAATAATTGCAGCAGCCGGACATCACAATTACCTGAAATCGTTATACCTGTACCTGCAGAAAATGTTAAGTTTGCCTTCTGAAAATCCAGCCGTTAACAAAATGTTCCAGGAAGGTAAGTTTGTGGTAAGAAGAAGCGACAGATTATGGGCCGGACTCGGCACAGACCTGGTGATAGAACAAGTACTAATGCGTTCCCTGAAAAGCAGAGGCGGACTGACACGCGGAAGTGGATTTACAGACATCCAAAGGACAACGTGGCTCTTTTCTATGCCTCTGTGTTCCACTTATAACTTAGCAATGCAGGAATACACCAGAGTTTTGTTGGAAAGTAGTGAACAGCACAAGGAAATGAGGGGAAGTAGACAAATCAGGGACAGTAATGACATGAAGAAAGTACTTGAACGTCTGGAATCCTTATCCCATTCCATTCTACCTCGGGTCTCTGCAACATTGTAACAGGGCTAACTGCTGATCCTGGAGTTAACGTTCATCAATTGCATTCAATCGGTACGAACATTGTCGTAAAAATGATTGGGAAACAAGCCTTTACATATTCTGCCAAAAGATCTGACAAAGTGAAAACACTAGGATCTGCTTCTGCCGTTGTGATCACTGATGCTTCAGATATAGAAGTAGATCCTGCACTACTGTTTCAGAGAATGATGACTGTTGCCACTGGCGGAGACATGAATCTTGAAGATGTCATGTGTTACGAACTGTGTGCATATCCTCCTGCATTGTTCGAATCACGAAGTATCTTGAGGAAACCCGATAAGTCTCAGCTAGCTCATGCAATAATCAAATACACTGACACTTTACGCATGGAAGTTCAAGAAATTCAGTGCACAGACCAGTACGTATTGGATGGTGGATCTCTACTACATCGTGTTTCCTGGCGTCAATATGAAACATATGACAGCATCGCCAACTCATATGCCGATTTCACTCTGAAAACATATGGAAAAGCAATCATTGTTTTTTATGGCTACAGCAGTTCTCCTACGATCAAGGACATGACCCACAGAAGACGCAGCACCAAGACAAGCAGAAATGTGAATCTCAGTCCAAGCATGAAGTTTGTTGGCCAGAAGGAACACTTCTTGGCTAATGAAAACAACAAGCAAGCATTTATTTCCCTCGTAGGTGAGATGTTGAAGAAGCACGGGTGTACTGTTCACAACGCAGATGGGGATGCTGATGTGGACATCGTTCGTGCAGCAGTTTCCTCATCAGAAAATGCAACTACAACAGTAATAGGGGAAGACACCGACTTGCTGATTCTCCTTCTGTACCATGCCAAGGACAGTGGTTTCAAGTTGTACTATCGCAGCGATATAAGACGGGGACCATCTCCTAATCCTGTGTATGATATTCTCAGCATTCAATCATTGTTAGGCAATGACATCTGCAAGTATCTCCTGTTTGTGCATGCTTTCACGGGCTGTGATAGCACATCCAGAATTTTTTCGATCGGTAAAGCCAAAACATTCGACACACTGATGAAGGTGGCTGAACTCCGTTCAGTTGCAAATACATTTTGTTCTGATTGTTGCCAACACTCTGACATTGAAGCCGCTGGAAGAAAGGCAATGCTTCTGTTGTATGGCTGCAAAACACTTGAATCCACTAACGCACTACGTCATCGAATGTTAGTTGAAAAGGTAGCTACAGCTAAATCTTTTGTTACACCCGAACGTTTGCCACCTACCGATGCGTCCACAAAGTACCACAGCTTTCGCACATACTTTCAAATACTAATCTGGAAGTCTACAGAAGAGAAGATCGATGCAGAACAGTGGGGTTGGTATGTAAAGAATAATTCCTACTACCCTACAGCCTGCGACAAGCCACCAGCTCCAAATTATCTACTCAACATGATCCGCTGCTCCTGCAAGACGAAATGTGCTACTTCAAGATGTGGATGCAAGCATAATGGAATGCCCTGTTCAGCCGCTTGTGGCGAATGCCAAATCAGTGGTTGCGATAACAACCCAAGTAATCTATCCGATGATAGTGATGAAGAGGATTAATTTCTGTATGTTTGTGACCAGGTATCACTTCTTCTGTAATGAACATAACTTGAAACTGGGAAAAAAATAATTGTTGTATTATTGATTATAAAAATCTGTAAAAAGCTATATAACATTATATTTGCGTAATAACTGGTTGTGTTGTATATTGTTGAATTATTTAAAACACAACTGAAAGAAAAAGCATCAAATGTATCTCTATAAATAAAAGCGTAAATTATATATATTTTTTTTTTCGTAGGAAACATCCAGTCCGCCATTTTGAATTTCATTTTTGGGGGTGTTCCCGGGGTCCAATTTTGTCGGATTTTGGATATGTTATTCGGCAATGGTTCATGAGCTGGAAACAGTTTAGAAAGCTTCTGAAGCAATTTTGCCCAGGTCTAACTACAAATTGCCTGGACTAATTGTATCGTAGTTCACGTTAGCGCAATTAAAGTCACCCATAATTAAGACCTGTTCACTACCTATTATTCTCCTTAGTTCACGATATAACGCCTCGTCCGTATCGGCTGTTTGATTAGGGGGCCTATATATAACGGCAATAACAAGTTTGAAATCACTCAATTTAGGTTCTGCTATAGTCGAATCTATCGGTTTTGTAATTCTGTGCTTTAATTCTATAGCGTTCGCAATATTATCTTCGATATAGAACATAACACCTCCTCCTCGCCTCCCTATTCTGTTTTTAGCAAAAAATCTATAACCTCTAATTTGATACTCCCCTACAAAGTCACGTGTTTCAGTGCTAAGCCACAATTCATTTATCACAAATAAATCATAGTCTTTGCAAGCAATTAAAGAAAAAAATTCGCTTATTTTGTTTCGTAGGCTACGAGCCGAGCATTTAAAGATAGAACCTTCAAATTGTTTGTTAAAACCGTGCTACCTTCGCGCGCGCACGGTAAATAATATTGTTTGGCCTGTAATGACGCCGGGACCGTTCGGGTTACGGCAGCCTGAAAAGAAGAGACAGTATTATGAAGTATTCTTCCTAAACGCACAGCTCCAATGTCATTAAGATGAAGTCCATCTCCGAGGAACAAGTTCCTCCCGCAGCAGAAACTGTCCCAAAAATTTGCAAAGTGCACTCCTTCCTGTTGGCAGAGAGACTTTAAGTTATTGTGGATATAGGTCGCCTTGCTGTAGAACTCGTTACGTTGGATAATGTTTACTAGATTTTGAATGCAGTGAAGTGATAATCAGTGCTTAATTATTTTATTCAGAACATGAAATCTTATCAATAATTTTTTAATTTTATTGCTTTTACATTTATTTTATTTATATATATATATATATATATATCAGTGGCGATTTCTTAATGAATGCAACGCATGCAATGCATGCGTTAAATATGTTCTCTTTTCAGATCTAAGTAAGGATTATAATTGACAAAAATAATTTTCAGAAACTAAAAATAGGCTAAGGCTTCAATCACGCATGTACTGGCTATTGGGCGGTGTAAATAAAATTTGTCTTATTTCATTAGACAATTAAGAACATTTTTCTGTACACAGATCGAAATACTTGTAGCTAAAGCATTCACTAATTCAGTCTGGGTACAGAAAAATGTTCTTAATTGTCTAGTGAAATAAGGCATGATTTTGTTTACACCGCCTTGCCTTGGGCAATTTTTTAAGGAGACTTCTCACTATCCATAAGATATTTTTTTTGAGCCTCATAGCTAAATTCAAAAGGCAATATGTTTTAAAATATGCTTAGAAAATTTACTTAATATTTTTACTAAAAATAATTAAAAAGCTTTTTGTTCTGATTTTTTTTACTTAATGAAAATAATACGGCATGCATGCAGTTTTATAGGTGCATTCACCAAAAAGTAACATCTGGCAATTCTGACAAGGCTTCTTTCCAGTACCACAGCCGCAAGCACCCACTTGTGTTCGGTGTTCCCTTTTGTGCTTTAGTTATTTTGGATAATCAGTTAAATAAATTATAGCATTGTAGTGCCCATAATGACTGACGATGTGTTTAATCAATTGAAGACTAGAAGATTTTACTCACTCTCTTTTGATGAGAAAAAGCGCATATTGAATAATGGCAGACCGATTCCACATTTGAATTTAAGCAAAGAAAATAAAGGCTTCACTAGGAAATTTAATCCTAAGCTGTATGATGATGTTCCCTGGTTATGTGGAAATATTTCAAATAACAAATTGTACTGTTGGTCGTGTTTCCTATTTTCAAGAGATAACTCTGTGTGGAATTCTGTTAGTCGTGGATACGACGATTTAAACAATTTACATACTGCAATTTCTCGCCATGAAAAATCTCTTGCTCACATAAATGCATTTGTTGATCTTAAAACATTTGGAAAGTCAGAAAGAATTGATTTAATACTCGACAAGCAGAAATCAGTTGCCATTTCCAGACATAACGAAGAAGTTAATAAGAATCGAGAAATTTTGAAACGTTTGATTAGGATAACATGTTTTTTAGGTATGCAAGAATTAGCATTTCGCGGTCACAATGAAGAAGAAAACGCTGACAATAGGGGTAACTATATTGAATTGGTATTTTGTATGGGAGAATTCGATGAAAAGCTTCAAAACCATTTAAAAACTGCGACTGTTTTTAAGGGAACATCATCTGCTATTCAGAATGACATAATTCAATCTATTAGTGCAGTATGTTAGAACAAATAAAACGTGAGCTTATCGACTGCATGTATGTGGCGATTTTATTAGATGAAACATCTGATGTCAGCTGTTTTTCTCAACTCTCTACTGTTGTTCGTTATGTTAATAAACATGGAGAGATTTGTGAACGATTTATAAAATTCAATGACGTCAGCAATGATAGAAGTGCAGGAGCGATTTCTGATTTATCTATAAGGCAACTAGGTGAACTGGGCTGTTTGAAAAAATTAGTTGCTCAAACCTACGACGGTGCTGCTGTTATGGGGAGCGATCTTAATGGAGTACAAACAAGATTAGAGAAACTGTACCAGAGGCTATTTTTCTTCACTGCTACGCCCATAAACTTAATCTTGTTTTAACCCAAGCTGTCGCTGAAATTCCGAATGTAATAATTTTTTTTCAGTATTAGGAAGTTTGTCATCATTTTTCAGCAGTTCAACTAAGCGAACTTCAATGCTTGACAAAGTTGTTGGAAAGCGTTTCCCTAAACTGGCTCCAACGCGGTGGAACTATTCATCTCGTCTAGTTGAAAGAGTTAAGGAAAATAAAGAAGATATATAGATCTTTTAAAAAGCATTCTTGAAAACCCAAAGAAATTTGATGAAAAAACAAAAAATAGTGCACGCGGATTGCTTACTGGTATCGATACTTTCGATTTTAATTTTTTTATTAGAAGTATTTTCTTCAATTTTTCCTTTTACTGAATATCTATTTAATGTGCTGCAAACAAAATCTATGGATATTGTGTATAGCTCAATCACCGTTGAAAGCACTATGAAAAAAATCAAACAAATAAGGGATACAAAATTTGCAGATATGTGGGACTTGATAACAGAAAGATGTGGTGAACCTGTATGTAAAAGGAAACAGAGTCTTTCTCCACAAGAGAAGTATAGTCAACTATTTCATGAAATATTCGATAATATACTTCTTCAAATGAAAGAGCGTTTCAGTTCAATGGAAAAATTGGAATTCATTGAGCTTTTAGATTGCAAAAAATTTGAGTTCTATGATGTTACTTTCCCAGAGAGAGCTTTTGAATCTTTGAAAAGAAGCTACAATTCATTTTTTGAGTTTCGTCGTCTCCGTTCTGAATTGTGTGTTTTATATTCGCACAAATCTTTTGCCAAAAAGAATGTTGCTGAGCTCCTAAAATATCTACTGGAAAGCGAAATGCACAAAGGTCTTAAGGAAATATATAAATTCACGAATTTGATTCTAACTATACCAATATCGACAGCAAGTGTTGAGCGATCATTTTCTGCGCTTAAAAGAATTAAAAGTTATTTACGGAGTTCCCAAAGTGAAGAAAGGCTATCTAATCTTGCCTTAATTTCAATTGAAAAAAATTTCCTCAAGAAGCTTATGGAGAATCGAGAGTACTTTTACAATTTGGTCATCGAAGAATTTTGCAGGAAAACTAGGAGAGCAGAATTTCAATTCAAATAATGCTTCACAATTATTAAGGTAAATTTTAAATTTGTATTTTTCTTTAGATCAATTCGGTAACTACTATATATAAATATGTCTAATTTTTTGTTCGCATATTTAAGCCTAACATTAAATGAACTTTCCTTCAAAGAGGTCCCCAAAAGTTTGTAAAACACCTTTAACTTGCTAAGTTCTATGTAAACAATATGCAAAGTTTGGGCAAGAGGGCAGGCGGATGTTTTTCTTCCATTCCATAACATTGCATGCCTGAACAAAAATGTCACGAGTCGCCACTGATATATATATATATATAATAACGGTTTTGTGATATATATATATATATATATATATATATATATATATATATATATATATACAGAGTATTTTAAAATTACCTAGTAAACTTTTACATGAACGCAATATCTTAAAATTCTGCTATATTTAAAACATTATGGAATAATTTAACAAAAAGTATACGATATTAATTGTTAGAAAAATTTACTAGCGTACAGACAGTGCGATGCATTTCGTCTAACGCTTGAACAGCAAGTGAGTATTAAGGTTAGTGTATCAGTGCAACACTTCTTAAGCTAGTCGAAAATATGAAAATTTGTGGAATACAAGAGCTCTTCCAACAGAAACATTTAAATCAACCACAGAGAAATTTAAAAAGTATGGTTCTGTTCAGTAAGCTCCAGGTGCCGAAAGATCTATCTCAGGTATCACACAAAAAAACATGGACACAATAGCAACAGTAATTACTCAGAGTCCTAGTAAATCAATTCGTCGATTATCTCAGGAGCGTGATTTATCTTGCAATACAATATGGCGTATGCTGAAGGCTATGAATTGCAAACCTTACAAACCACAATTGCTGCACGTCTTGTCCGATGATGATCCTTCAATTCTTCGGTGATAATTCAAAGGGAAATGTTACCATTCTTCAGGGTTGAGTTTATGTAGACGCAGGTTTTGTTTGAACACAACAAAATTGTACCTCGAGTTTTATATTACATATATACATATACACATATATATATATATATATATATATATATATATATATATATATATATATATATTACTATATATATGTATATAAAAAGAACATTTTGTGAATTACTCAAGGTTTTAAAATAATAACAACACAGAGAGTCAGAAAGTCATTTATTAATTTACGCAGATATACAGTACATTTCAAAAGAGTACATTAGCAAATGCAAACATACAGCACAGATTTACATATATAAATTATAAGGCCCACAATTTTTCAATTGTATTTTAAAAGAATAATTGATTACACTGGCCAACAAAATGAAACTTTTTTTCTCATCACAAACATGATCACACCTTTCTTAATGCATTTGTCACGCTGATTCCGAATCTGGTTTTTTTTTTTTCTAGCACGTAGAGTTATATAGATACACTGGTTTTGATATTTTTAAGTTTTTGATATTGCTATAAGAAAATTTATGGATGTATAGATCACACTTAGGAATGCTAAACAACAAATACATCATATACCTTATTCAATGTACTTATAAATAAAGAATATATACATTATTTTATTAAAAGCGCTGTGAGTGTGATTTCCTTTTGTAAATTTGGCCTGGATTGTCACGATACAGCATCCAACAATGGTCCGCCATCATGCTTTCGTTCCAATATCCTTGGTAGCGCTTCTCCATCATCTGAATATCTTGATGGAAGCGCTCTCCTTGCTCGTCACTCACTGCACCAAGGTTTTCAGGAAAGAAATCTAAGTGGGAATGCAGGAAGTGAATTTTTAACGACATTCGACACTCCATTTCTTTGAAGGCATCAAGGAGGTTCTTGACTCCATCCTTATACGCAGGTGACTTGTTGCTTCCAAGAAAGTTTTCACATATCCATTTGAACGCCAGCCAAGCCTTCAATTCCAGCGGACTTAGGACTTTTTCAAATTCAGTGTCATTCAAAACCTCCCCTATTTGTGGCCCAACAAAAATTCCTTCCTTCAATTTTGCTGCAGTAACCTTCGGAAATTTCCTTGAAAGGTATTGGAACCCTTCAGAATTGACTTTACCCATTGCTTTAACAAAATTCTTCATTAAACCAAGTTTAATGTGAAGCGGTGGCAGGTAGATCTTTTGGGGATCCACTAAAGGGACAGACTGGACATTGCTTATCCCTGGGACATATGTATACCTAAGTGGCCAGTCACGTTTGGTGTAATGTTCTATAGTGGCGCGACTGTCCCACAGGCAAAGGAAACAACAAAATTTTGTGAATCCTGACTGCATACCCATAAGCATTCCTATAACTTTTAGATCTCCACAAACATTCCATTGATGACTGTCGTATTTGATTGCCTTAAGTAGTATATCCATATTGTCATATGTCTCTTTTAGATGGACGGAATAGGCAATGGGGATGGATGGCATTATATTACCATTATGCAAAAGAACTGCTTTCAGGCTTCTCTGCGACGAATCAATAAAGAGGCGCCACTCAGATGCCACATACGTCTGAGATATGGCTGTAAATAGTCCATTGATGTCATGGCAATAACAGAGAGGACCGTCTACTGAAAAGAATGCTGTTAATTCAAAATTCCGCTTTCGGTAGTAACTAATACGAACATTGTTCTCAAGTAAATTGTTCTCCTTTAGTCTTGAGGCGAGAAGCTCTGATTTCTCTTTAGACAGCGATAAGTCTCTAACAAGATCATTCAACTGTCCTTGGGTTAACTTTTTAGGCTCTAAATGTCTACCTTCAAAAGTGTACTCTGGTTCTGTAGATGGTCCGGAAACGCCAGTTGCACCTTCATCACTTTCCATGTCATTTATGATAGAATCTAGCCTATCACTTGGGGGAATTGGAATGGGCAATGTTTCATCATGTTTTACTGGTCTACGTGCTGAATCCAAGTTTGGATATACAATCTGGTGTTTGTTCTTGGCAGAAAACCCCATTAAGTTCACACTACAAAAATAACAGTCTTCATGATGATCTCTCGGCTCCCTCCATATCATGGGTATGGCAAATGGCATTGAAGCTTTCTTTTTGTTAAGCCAATCACGTAATCCATTTGAACAGCCAGAACAGATTTGATGTGGCGCCCATGGTTTATCTTGGTCACCTAGATGGCAACCAAAGTATAGCTTGTATATTTTCTTAATGTCGGTTGTAATACTTCGTCGCTGTGTTTTAGTTGTCAACTGGCCGCATACGAAACAGAACTTGTCGGGGTCATTCTTACATTGTCGAGACATGTTGACTGACCTGAGCAAACTATAAACTCAAAAAAAATGTACACCAACTTGACACAACAAGTTCTTGGACTGGACTGATCTTTTGACATACAAAGCACGGCGTTGTTGCCTGAATCACAATGCTGCTAGACGTAAAAGCTCACACCTGAAATACATAAGATGTATAATTAAGATAATTGAAATAAATAAGATGAATAAACTAAAAAAACACAATAAAATAAACACAATCAAATGTTGAAATATTAGTATTTTGCCTATTTAAAATGGTTAAATCTGTGTAGTTATATATATGCCTTCATCTTGAAAACTATACGTGCTAGAAAAAATCTGAATGCAGTTTTGGAATCAGCGTGAAAAATGCTATCCAGCCACCACAAAGTTTACTCTGATGAAAAACCTTTGTTGACCAGTGTTATTAAATGCACATTTACAACTTACATAAGAAATATAAATTCTTGTCCATTAATGTTACAATATACACAGATTATTTTTAGTCATAACTGAAAAAAATTTTTTTATTTGATTACACACAAATTCATCATTTCGTTTCGAGTCACAACTGTTAAAAATATCTAAAACACTTTGATAATAAGGCTCTGGACATGTGAAGTAGAAATTGCAAACAATATTGTTCACATACATTACTGAAAACACTTGGTGGTAGTATGGGTTCCATACAGTGGTCAGAATTTGTACTTGTTTTAGGAATTTGCCTATACTAGGGTCGTGAAAAGGAGACCCTAAAAACGAGTCGTAATAGTACACTCACTCTCTAGTTCTGAAATACACAACTACCCAGTGTATACCCGGTCTTTAGACAAATCGGTGTTCAGTATAAATCCGCAGGAGTTTTTTTTCCTTCTTCTTGGGTGGACTCAGCACTTCATCCTTGGCATATGTCTACATGAAAATTTTTCGCGTAAAGTAGTCCTTTTTCATAGCCGTTTGAATTAACAGCTCATCCATTAAAAATCTATTATAACGGATCTAAATTGTTCAATTTCAACAAAGCCTTGCGATTCTAGGTAGAAAAGTATGCTCGTAGGGTTGATTAATAGTTTGCTAAACTCCAATTCCAAAGTCAGATTTCCCTGATTTTGAGGATTTAAGTGACCACACGAGTCCGGACAGTGGTCAGGCGCAATGTTGAATGCATAGACATTAGTCCTCTTTACATACTTCGACATTCTTATTCCTATCTATTCCTATCTCGTTAGAATCGTTTGTACTGAGAAATAAACTGTGGAACGCGCACGAGCATAACGAAAATTTATCGTCTGTAGAGCAATCCATTTCTTAAGCTCTACTAAAAGAAGCAGCATTCACCATCAAGGTTATATTGTTTAGATTAAAATTTTCAAACTTGAATAAGGATTTTTTTTTGTATTTACTTGAAACACTGTCATGGCTGATCATTGCTACAAGTATTCTCTAAGGCAGATTTTATAATACTACGTTGTCAATCTGTTTTGTGGATAATGTAGACGTCACAGTAAACATCTTCAACTGTGTATGTTTTAAGGGATATTTTGCTGTCGACTTTAGCAAAGATTTTTCAATATCCATTTGTTTAGCTGCGGATAATTTCACGCGTCGAACGTGGAGATACCTCTCAATAATGTAGAAAACTACGGGCTTAGAGGCCTCTTCACTATCTTCAGGTAGGTTTAAACATTTCGGGGGCTGTGGGAGTGATTTTAATTTTCATCTGAACCCCATTCAGAACGAGTTTATCTTGGAACAAGTAGTCACTGTGAAGGCGCGCGTAATAATCATAAACTTTCTTTTTAAATTTTTAAAAATTAGGTTTTATAAAGTGGTATAAATGTATTAAAACTGTACTTTCCACCTATGGGGGGTGTAAAGATGCATTACTTCGACTTTTGTTTGTTGTACCCCTACTTGATGAAGAACAACCCATACCCAGTAAGTGTCCCTGAAAAACTCATGGGCCCGCACTGCCAACCATCGAGGAGTTCTCTGACAATTTAAACGAGAACTATTTTGGCTTATCTTTCGTTGACGTACTTCCTCCTCGTGTTTTATGGATGCCTATCTTACCCGTTGTCATAGATCATTGACTTATGTTTCCCCTGTGCATCAAATGTGCGGAGAACAACGGAAAGTGTAATCACACAATCAATCAGAGGAAGATCAAAGGCGTTTTAACAAGTCTTGAGTTGAACCTAGCCTTCATCACGGATATAGAATATTAAATATGAGGTGCGGAGTTCAAGAAGTTCGACAATCTCTTCACGCCTTATATCAACACTTTCTTGAAGGATAAAGTTGAAGCAGCAGGGTATCCACGGGGTGTTGAGACAGAGGATGAGAAAACGGCATATATACGGCGTTACCATGACTGTGAGGGTATACAACTTGAGCGGGAGAAGATTGCGCGAAATCCTATGGAAAGCGCTTTAATGCAAAGCTTTGCTTGAACAGTCTTTGGAAGAAGTTTGTGGAGAATACGGACAAGGGGAACATATATCTTGCTCGTAGTTTTGATGAGCTATGATACTACGCCAAAGCTGGCGACAAAGAGGTCCTTAAAATTGTACATGTAAGCAATATGTATATAATACGCTACAACATCTCGTGTCACAAACATACTTGTGGCCAGTTTTACAACAGTTTACGGCCGCATCAAGCTTTGGGGGTTGATGCATTCTCTGGGGCGCCAGGTCCTGTACGCCAATACCGATAGTGTGGTGTTTACAGCGAAAGATAGTGAATATATGATATTTATAGGTGAGTTCCTCGGCGAGCTCACAGATGAGATCATGGATGAATATGGGGACAATGCATACGCGGACTCATTTGTTTCAACCGGTCAAAAAACTTATGGTGTATGGATCAAGGTCGGAGACAAGTTCAAATACATTGTGAAGCTAAGGAGGATTACTTTAAACCCTGCAAAGCGGGAAATCGTGATTTCACCTCTCTCAAAAAGCTTGTGTGCCTGGAGGATATTGAAGATGCTGATAATGGTGATAATGCTGTGCCTCCTCAGCTGGTAATGGGAATGCATAATTTCCGAGCTCACAAACTGGGTGGTGTGAAAGAACTCAGAGGGACGAAGGTATGCCACAATACCTATAGAAAACGTTTTCAGTTGCCTAGTTCCTACGATACTGTCCCTTTTGGTTACCGTGATTAGTGATTAAGCGGTGTATATGTTTTTATTTAATTTATTGATAATCTTTTTTACTATTTATTTATTTACTTGTTATTGTTATTATTGAATGTTTATTTACTTGTAAATATTTATTTAATACGTGTACGGTACTTTAAATAAATTATTTCACCAATACCAATTTTCTTTAATTCTTTGAATGAATAAGTGTGTGTGTGTGTGTGTGTGTGTGTGTGTGTGCGATTCCTCCCTGTACATGATGGCTAAACTCCTCGCACTGTATGATACATGAACAAATAACAGCGCTTGATTTAGTTTTCCTGTGTGGACATGGTGTATAAGCTTCACCCACAAGTCGATGTCATTATCTTTCGCTGTGTTTAATTTTGTTAGTCCTTTGCAACCATTGTTGACGTGGACACATATTCAGCTGTTGAAGAATTTTACTTCTAATTAATTACGTGTGTTTATACCCTTCACTCAAATTTAACTTTTTAACAACGATGGCAGTCTCTGATATTGCTTGCAGTACCTTTCTAAAATAGTCAAAGGTGGGCAGGACCGAGTTCCAAAAGGACCGAACTCCAGGAACTCGGTCCTTTTTAAGGACCGTGAGCGGGAAAGTCGGTCCTTTTCTCAGTGAGGACCGAAATGAGGAGCGACGTTCCATTTTTAAGCAATTCCGGACGGTCCGGTCCGGACGGTCTTTTTTAGTGATTTTAGTGTGTTTAGTGATTATTTGAAGTTCTAAAGAAGATGGATCGTTTCCTCCAGAAGACTCAGAAAGAGATTGAGACTGAACTGAAACTTGTTTCAACACCTGGAGGAGACGAAGAATCTACTGATGTTTGTGCTTCAACTTCAAGTCAAGCAACTGGAGCTCCTAGCGGAAGAACTGAACCCGGCAATTTTTCATTCTAATCAAATTTTTCACTTATATTATATATAAGGACCGAGGACCGAGTCGGTCCTAGTCCTATCTTCAGAAAGGACCGTGACCGGGACCGTCGGTCCAGTTTGAGGCAAGGACCGGGACCGGGACCGTCGGTCCTTTTTGAGGCCCGGGTGCCCACCTTTGAAAATAGTACTCTGTGAAATCTGAAGATGTTGTGAATACTCGTCGGCCATCCTTTTACGCACCTTTTGAAGCTTATAAATCGTCTTTAATTCACGCGAGGATGACGAAACATGATATTCAAGTGCTTTACGGCTATTCTAACAAAAGCAGTACGCGGTGTCGTAATGGTAAACAGTCTTGGAGTATGTATTCAATTTAAAGTGTGTGAAAGAATACGCATAATGTGAGGTCAAGGAAGCAACATTCAGTGAAGAAAAACAGACTCTGGATTATGAAACTGATTGACGAATGGGATGAGAAACCTTATTACATCGTTACATCTCACCGATTGGACCCCAGCAACAAAAAACATGAACCTAGTGATTATGGGTAATTTAAAATATTTTGACCAATACAGTCACGTTTACCACGATGAAGTGACTTGTGAGGTTTTTGCTAAAGAATTGTGCACCTTTTTAATGGAACTTGGTGACGAATATCTTTTAGCCCCCAAAGTGGAACATTAAGGTCGCACATATTTATTGAATAGAACACCACAGTATTAATTGCTTATTCTCAAATCATTTAATGTGATAAGTATATACAGATACAGTTTACTTTACAGCAAAAAATACAAAACATATTTCGCAATGTGGCTTTCTGCCATTGATTTTGCTCGTTATGAAATACGATCGTGAAGAAAAATTTGCGCCATATATATATATATATATATATATATATATATATATATGTTTACTTACTTTTGTTTACTTTTGTTGAGTTTGAACGACGGTTCAGGATCGACCTGCGGTCGACCCCTCTGCAGCATCCCGCCTCATTTGCGGGACTTGGTGAAGGAGGGAATTGCTCTCTGATCGCCTCCTGCCCTCGTAGCCAGCCACGCATGGCTGGTCAGGGACTTTGCACAAGAATCTGTCCAGCTGGTTCTTGAAGTTATTCAGGTTGGTGTGCTGGAGATTCCTCACTTCTTTTGGAAGGACATTGAAAAGCTTTGGGCCCCGTATTCTGAGGGTATTTTCCATTCTCGTTTTCATGGCTCCTTGTCCCACCGCAGCTGGGACCGTACAAAATCTGCCTCTTCTATCATTCCAGTTTGTTTCTATTTCATTTCTGAGGTTAGGGACAGAGCCCTCAAGTATGTTCCATATGTATATTATTGTGTACCGCTCTCGCCTTCTTTCAAGAGAGTAGAGTTCCAGGGATTGTAGTCGAGACCAGTAGTCTTCACCTTCCGTTTCCTCTATCTTAGACGTAAAAGTCCTTTGTATAGCTTCAATGCTCGCAATATATATATATATATATATATATATATATATATATATATATATATATATATATATATATATATATATATATATATATATATATATATATATATAATATATATATATAATATTAATCCTTAGTAATATAGGCGAATTTCAAAGCTCGGCATTCTAAAGCTTTAACCCTTAATTTTGTTCCATTTCTACATAAAAACAATTTCTGCAAAAAAATTCACTCAAATAAAATAATATTCAAAGATCACTCAATGAGGTTGAAGTTTTGTTATGTGGTTGAGTGCATACCCACTGAGAAAACGGCCCGTGCTTCCCGTTTATAACCATATGTCCAGTATGAATTTATTTTTTCAAAATATTCGATGGCATCCAGGTCCCTTTGTAAGACAACTGGGTATTAGCCGCTCGTTGACGGGGGTATGATGGTCGCCAGCCACTCATTGTTGCCTCGTCATCGATTCTTTCTTACTGTCTGGGAAGCGCCGCATGTGGTCCTGTACAACCTGAAGCAAGTATTACTTCTGATCGTCATTCTTTGTTATGATGGCATTGTATTCTTGAATGAGGGTCACACCATTGTTGTTCACCACCTTCTCTGTAATCTTCTCTGAGTCTCCATGACTCGGGATCGGAATCCAAGAATTTTGTGTACATACTTTTTCGCCATTCGAAACTGTTTTCATGTTGGTGCATATCCTTTCAGGAATCGTCCATCGTGCTCGTGTCGCCGACCCGGCAACAGTGGGTACCTCCTCGATTCTAACCATGTCGCATAACTCATCACCAGGTCAGACTCACGGGCTGAAGCATGCATTCAGTCCTACACCGGCACCTGAGCTTGGAGCGTCGAGACGTGCTATCCACAAACCTCCTCGCAGTAGCAGCAGCAGCACCTCCAAGAAACATCAACGTCTACAGTGTAGGGTTTTGTTGATTCTCATTTCTTAAGTCTTTTTATTTTTAAATTGATGTATGTTTTCTCTTTCGAGCCACTCAGCTTTTGCAGCCTTTATTTAAGAGTGTTAATTAAGTCATTCTAGTCAAGCATAGACAGATACACTAGTTAATGCAAAAGTGGTCAAATCAGTTTAATAGGTCATCTTACTAGAAACAACTCTGGCTCTAGTGTTAAAACCTAGCCCAATATTTAGTCCTAAAGGTCCCTCTTGAACTCAAGAAAAGGCGAGATCATAGTTTCATTAATGTAGCCAGAAGGTGTGTTTTTTGAAGTTTATTACTAAGGAACCAGAACTTAAATGCTCCTTCTAGGCAGACAATCCAGTGTTGTGCATATGAGCCCAAATCATTTGAGGCATTGTAAGTGCTTACCCTTTTCTTGCAGCTTTGGCTTATAAACCTTTAATTAAGCTATTGCGTGTGAATACATTAAGTGCCTGTACATGTTGTCTTGTTTAAATAAATTAAGAAATAAACAAGTGAGAAGAACTTCAGTGAATACAATAAAGTAAAAATCTAGAAAGTTTAAGACAAAGTTATTTAGAACTCTAGTGTTTTGTACATAAATCATCTTTATGCTCATTATCATAACTAACCTTATTAACCTTACCATCATTTAATTTAAGATTAAAGTTTTTATTGTCTAGAACCTCCAGAATACATTGTAAATAATTACTGTTAAGGTTTTTGTTCAAGTCTAGAAATGGGAGTTTCAAGTTATTCTATTAAATCAAGTTATATCATAAATAAAACTGAAAAACTTAATTTTCTAGTTTGCTTTCTACAAATCATTGAATATCAATTGTGGCACATGATGGAGATATCAAAGTTAGTTTGAAGAAAGATATTATATCTAGTAATATTCAAAAGTATCTTCTGAAGCATTTAGGCCCAAATTCAAATGGGCATAGTAACCCATTAGGACCCAATGTCAGTTTAAGTTTAAAATTCTCAGGCAAAAGTCAAACTATAAAGTCATGTCCTCAAGGGTTTATTTCTAGTGAAGCAAATGAGTTACCCTCTATAAAAGTTTTCCACATTTGTTCATCACAGGGAATAAGGCAAGATAAAAAGTCATACACCGGAATAAGGTTTACTAAATTTGGTAACATTTTCAAGTCAAGGGAAAATTCTTGAATTAATTTTCAGTAGCATTGGTTCTTGCCTGTACTGTGCTTTTTATTCCTGTTCATTCTTGCCTATCCTAAAGTCCCTTCTCTCTATCAATCTGAACACCTTTTCTTACACCCACTCCTTAACATCCCAGCGCACACTGCTTGCTTTCCATTGTTTGAGTGCTCTGTGGGGTCCCTTCTCACTTGATGTCTAATGCACCACTTGGGAAAAGATCTTTGAGTACAGCCTTGTCTCCTGCCTTCCACTTCGCTCAATTTTTATTAACTTCGTGGCCTGCCAGTAAAATTGGATTCCTACCATAGGATGAACTACTTCCAGAGTTAAATCCAGGTGGGTTCTCTAGCTTTTCCACAACAATAGTAACAAAGAAAGATGGAACTACCGTTGAGCAGTATCCTTAACGCTCAACACGACGTGACATTTTCCAAATCAGTTAGTGTTTAAACGTAGCAGTAGCGCGATTAAGTATATGCTCGAGACAAAATATAGACGTACAGACTCCCTCAGACGTAATGTTATCTATTTGAATGTTGATGAGATGGTGAAAATCTTTATGTTGGTCGAGAAGTGGGCGGCGGAGGAGAATTATAAAATACCAGCTATCGCGATTGCCACAAGAGTGACGGTCAGTGACAGCCCCTCATACGCCACTATTTGTATGTTAACTGTGAGTCGTGATACTGCTCAGCCCTGCGTTGATATACGACTAATGTGGAAATCTATTCTAAAAACTTATAGTAATAAGTGTTAATAATGGACTAGTACCAACACGACATCGATTCACCCTCGATAGAGTATTTAAAATAGCTACCTTCCGCAAACTGAACGCTTTATTAGATGCTTGTGTTGTTGATATGCATTATTTTTATATCATTATGTTGTTCATATGCATTATTTTGATACCATCCTTGTGTTGTTAATATACTAGGGGCACTCAATATATTTTGTCCCACCCTTTTTTCTTAGCTAAATAATAGGCCATGGGGCTGAAATGTCTTTTGGGCCGTAAGTTTGAACTTTCTGCGCTTCACATAACCCGATTTTTCCACTTTGAACCACCCCTCCTTGTATAAAACAGCTTTTAAACGCCTTTGTATAAAATTGATGGTCAATGCAGTTTCGAAAATGGCGTCTGACAGTGCTGTGCGTCGTAAACAAAGAGCTGTTATCGAGTTCTTAACCGCAGAGAAGGAAACAGTTGGAAATATTCACAAACATCTACAAAACGTTTATGGAGATGCTGTTGTTGATCGAAGCACAGTCAGACGCTGGTCTAAACGTGTGAGATCATCGGAGAGAGGGAGAGCCAGCCTCAATGATGAGCCTCGCAGCGGTCGCCCGGCATCGGCTGTGACATCCCACACTGTGCAACGTGCTAACAGCATCATTCGATCAAATCGGCGCGTCACATACAAGGAACTATCACTGGAGCTAGGAATTAGTGAAAAAAGTGTGAATACGATAATTCAGCAACTGGGATACTCAAAAGTGTGTTCACGGTTTGTTTCTCGGGAACTGACTGAAAATCACAAAGCCCAAAGAAAAGAAATTACTTCTGAGTCGTTGGTTCGATACGAGACAGAAGGGGATGACTTCCTTTTACGAATTGTGACTGGGGATGAAACTTGGGTACACCACTTTGAACCTGAAACAAAACGCCAGTCATGAAGTGGCATCACGCAGACTCCCCACGCAAGAAAAAGTTCAAAATGGCTCCCTCTGCAATTGGATGATCCAGGGTTCGATTCGTGGGAGGTGCTTCGTTTTTCATTTGTTCGTTCTTTCTCCTCATCTTGTACGGACACTCTTCTACACAAGCGTCGTTCTTTATATATATATATATATATATTATATATATATGTGTGTGTGTGTGTGTGTTTGCAGTTTAAATGTATATAATGTACGGCATGCGGGAGGTGCCCCCTTAGGGCATTGGTTTCTGCGCGTATGTAGAAGAATTACGGCATTTGATAGAGTGAGGCCCATGGTGTAATGGTTATCATATCTGACCGGCAATCGGAAGATCCCGGGTTCGATTCCCGGGTGGTTACCTCATTTTTTCATTTGTTTCGTTCTCTCCCTCTCATCTTGCGCGGAATATTCTCCTATACAAGCGTCGTTCTTTACGTATATATATATATATATATATATATATATATATATATACACATACACAAAGATCAGTAGAAAAATAAGAAACCCAGAAGATATAGGATCTCTACAAAACGACATGAACAGAATCTATAAGTGGACGGAAGACAACAATATGAAGTTTAACACTGAGAAATTTCAGCTATTACGGTACGGGAAAAAAGAAGACCTAAAATCCATGGAATATTATACCCCAAATGGACAGGAAATTCAGAGAAATTCTAGAGCAAAAGATTTAGGGGTTGTAATGAGTGATGATGCGAAATTTGAAACAAAATAAGATAGCAGTAAACAGAGCAAAGAGAATAATTGGGCAGATACTGAGAACGTTTAAAGTTTAAACGAAGAGATAAGTATATACAGATATACAGATACAGTTTACTTTACAGCAAAAACACTACTGAAAACACTGATCATACCCAAATTGGAATACTGCTTGGTCCTAACATCCCCATATAAAAAAGAAGACATTAGACAGCTTGAAGGGATTCAGAGAAGCTTCACAGCCAAGATCAACGGATGCAAAGAACTAAATTACCGGGAAAGGTTACGCGAACTAAACCTGTATTCACTGGAAAGGAGAAGAGAGAGATACACCATTATTTACATTTGGAAAATAATGGAGAAACTAGTCCCTAATCATACGCTGAAACCTGTATCTCCCTAAACAACGGTGGAAAGTAGAACAGGAAGACTGTGTCGTTTTTCCAAATTAAAGGCGAGACAGGGAACATCCTTAACCTTGAAAGAAAATAGTTTTGTTGTGAGAGGACCAAAACTGTTTAATCAGCTGCCCAAAGACCTTAGGAACACGAACGGTGTTGCAGTGGACATCTTCAAAAGATTAGACGCCTGACTCAGAACAATCCCCGATGAGTCGGGCGTACCTGGCTGTGTGGGGTGGAGAGTACAAGAAACCAACTCACTACTTCACCAGGCCAACTCGAGAGGAGGGGCGACAAGCTTGACCTTCGTGAAATGAGGAATCATCGCACGGAACATTTGAAAGGTTGAAAGGAAAGGTATCACGTTCCCTTATCTTATCCTCCCCTCATTTCCCCTTGTCATTCCACGCTTCCCCACCAAACACACAAACAATTATTATTTTTTTTTATTTTGGTGACCAATAAAGTTCATAATATAAACAAAAATTGTATATTTATTTGGTATGGAACCAATATCCTCTCTCTCTCTCTCTCTCTCTCTCTCTCTCTCTCTACATACATATGAGGTTTTTAAAATGCAGTATGACTGTTTTGGAGAAGTTTTTTACCATTATACGCATTATACGAGATATAAATATCAGTGATCTTTCATGATGACTGATATAATTACACCAGGCGTACATATATAATTGGGTTATGACGATGCCTTTATATTTATATTTTTTTATTTTTTAATTTTAATATATATATATATATATTATATATATATATATATATATATATATATATTATATTATATATACAGGGTGGGCGGAAAGTAGCTCCCTATTTTGGATTGGTAAAAAAATACGTATATTATCCATTTATTTCAGAAGAAATAATATGAAAAGGTAGGCATACATGGTAGGTTTTCTATAAAATTCAATGTGGGCTCCAACTCTTTCCACCAGCTTCTGGAGCCGCCCAGGAATGGCGACCACTGACTTTAGCAGGAACTCCGGCGGGATGGAGGACATGACTTCCCGAATTCGGTCCTCCAGTTCTTCCAATGTCCTCGGTTTGGTGCGGTAGACTTCTTCTTTTACCCACCCCCAAAGAAAGAAGTCGCACGGTGTCAAGTCGGGGCTCCTGGCTGGCCACTGATGTGGACCACGACGACCCATCCAACGTCCAGGGAAGTGGGCATCCAGCCACTCACGGACAACAAGAGCGAAGTGCTGAGCGGTACCTTGCTATGTTGCGAAACGAGGTCTGGCCGGTTGTCAGCACATGGGAGAACATCGACGATCTGATATTTATGCAAGATGGCGCCCCTCCGCACTTCGCTCTTGTTGTCCGTGAGTGGCTGGATGCCCACTTCCTGGGCGTTGGATGGGTCGTCGTGGTCCACATCAATGGCCAGCCAGGAGCCCCGACTTGACACCGTGCGACTTCTTTCTTTGGGGGTGGGTAAAGGAAGAAGTCTACCGCACCAAACCGAGGACATTGGAAGAACTGGAGGACCGAATTCGGGAAGTCATGTCCTCCATCCCGCCGGAGTTCCTGCTAAAGTCAGTGGACGCCATTCCTGGGCGGCTCCAGAAGCTGGTGGAAAGAGTTGGAGCCCACATTGAATTTTAGAGAAAACCTACCATGTATGCCTACCTTTTCATATTATTTCTTCTGAAATAAATGGATAATATACGTATTTTTTTACCAATCCAAAATAGGGAGCTACTTTCCGCCACCCTGTATATAGCAGCAGGGAATTGGTATCCAAAAATTTATTTTTAATTTTATACTTAATTTTCCTTTACTAAGAAAGCCTTATGTTTAATCAAAAACCTTTGTTTACAGTTATCAATCCTATTGTTTACACAGCTCTGCTCAAAATTTTACTCTTTTAATATATATATATATATATATATATATATATATATATATATATATATATATATATATAATATATAATATATATATACACAGGGTGTTTGAAAACTTTCTGTACAAATTGTAATGGGGGATAGGCAACACCAAGACAAACCCTTTTCGTCTATAAGTGTATGTCCGCTGACGTCACCATTCGGCGCGAGAGGGCGCCGCTGCAATTGGCTAAAAGGTGAAGTGGGCTAGACTCGCGCTTGCCGCGGGCATTCTTAAATCGGACGTAGTACGCGTAACATGGAGCGCTTCACGACTGCTGAGATGGCTGACATGCATATGGTGTATGGGGCTGCCAATGGAAACGGAAGAGCTGCTGTGAGGTTGTACCGACAGCGCTTCCCAAACAGACGTGTGCCAAACCACCAAACGTTTGCGCATTTGCATCGGCGACTGCGAGAAACTGGAACATTCCACGCAAACAGGCATGACACTGGTCGGGAGAGAAACGTGCGCACTCCTGACATGGAAGAAGAAATCCTACGGCGATTTGAGGACAATCCAAGCGCAAGCACGCGAGGTGTTGCACGTATCCTCGGTGTGAACCACGACCTGGTCTGGAGAGTGTTGCACGAGCAGCAACTTGCCATGGACGATACCCGCCCAAACATTGACGGCGAACCGTTCTTGATGAGCATGCACCAGTGTAGCATGTGGATTTGCGTGCGGCCACACGTGAGAATTGTGCATGTTAAACACACCCTCACGTGTGAAACAGGCCTCATCTGAGAACAGCACATAAGCCGGAAAATTAGGCTGCACCGCTGTCTGCTGCAGAAACCAGCGTGCGAATTCCACACGAAGAGGATAATCCCGAGGTTGTAATGCCTGGACTCTCTGACGATGAAACGGATGTAACTGCTGCTCGTGCAACACTCTCCAGACCAGGTCGTGGTTCACACCGAGGATACGTGCAACACCTCGCGTGCTTGCGCTTGGATTGTCCTCAAATCGCCGTAGGATTTCTTCTTCCATGTCAGGAGTGCGCACGTTTCTCTCCCGACCAGTGTCATGCATGTTTGCATGGAATGTTCCAGTTTCTCGCAGTCGCCGATGCAAATGCGCAAACGTTTGGTGGTTTGGCACACGTCTGTTTGGGAAGCGCTGTCAGTACAACCTCACAGCAGCTCTTCCGTTTCCATTGGCAGCCCCATACACCATATGCATGTCAGCCATCTCAGCAGTCGTGAAGCGCTCCATGTTACGCGTACTACGTCCGATTTAAGAATGCCCGCGGCAAGCGCGAGTCTAGCCCACTTCACCTTTTAGCCAATTGCGGCGGCGCCCTCTCGCGCCGAATGGTGACGTCAGCGGACATACACTTATAGACGAAAAGGGTTTGTCTTGGTGTTGCCTATCCCCCATTACAATTTGTACAGAAAGTTTTCAAACACCCTGTATATATATACACACAAATACGTCGAAAAGATTGAAGGTACTTGGTATGTTTCTACACACAGAAAAATACATTTTGGTTGAAACAAATATGCATGATTCACTATCTGATAGTCTATCCAAATGTTGGTTAATTCAACTCCATGTAATGATTGCGCCGGTTACATATAATCAGTCAGGAGGGCCAGAAATTGGCGCAGCGTTTGTATATATCTGTTACAGTCAAAGTGTATAACCAGCCATTTCGAGTAATGGCTGAAACTTTTAGTCATTTCGCGAAATGGCTGTTTCACTTGGTCATTTCGTGAAATGACTAAAATCTTCAGCCATTACGCGAAATGGCTTTACGAAAATAACACAACTTAACCTAACCAATTGTCAAGGGCATACAGTTGACCTAACCGGGCCTTCAATGGCGGACATCGGAATAATATTGAAGGCCCGGTTAGTATTTGAAAACCTCTATATTGAAAATTCAAATTCAAATGGTCAAGTGTTCAAATGTTCAAATGTGTTCAAATGTGTATTTGAAGAGCGTTTCTCAGTTATTTGAACAGACCTGTGGAGGTATGTATGTTTTAGCAGATTTAGTTAGTTAAATAAAGGTTTCCAATTTTATTGTGATGTTTGTTATTTCTATGAATTCATAACGAAAGTCATTTTAGCCATTTCACGAAATGTCCAAGGTGGGATTTCAGCCATTTCGCGTAATGGCTGAAGATTTTAGTCATTTCGCGAAATGACCAAGTGAAACAGCCATTTCGCGAAATGACTAAAAGTTTCAGCCATTACGCGAAATGGCTGGTTACACACTTTGACTGTAACATATCTGTTGCGCTAACTCCTGTATTATTATTATTATTATTATTATTATTATTATTAGCACGGTCGTGAGTCAAACCCCCGAACTCAGAGTCTTAACTTCGCTTATAGATAAACGACGTTATCCGCCAAACTGCTAACCCATGGCTCGCGCTTACAATATTCATGTTCTTTATAACATTGAAATAGTTGAATTAATTGAGTTCGTGTGTGAAATAATTTTTTTGTTTCAACCAAATATTTTTGTTCTTTGTAATTGCGATGAAATAAATTATAAATGCAACTTTGCTTATTAATGAAAAATCAATTAATTAAATGTTTTCGTATGATTGAAGGTGTAAACGCAGTTTTTACCTTTTTCAGCATTCCTTCTACTTTCTTGTCCATGATCATATTCCTGAAGATGTTTGGAAATAAGTTCACAGCAGCCTCCAACATGTAATCCACATTTCTTTCTCCAGCTGATCGTAGAGCTATGTTTCCTGTTTAAAAAAAAAATATATATATATAATTTAAATGCTCACAAAGTTTAAAAGCTAACCATAAAACACGTACGAAGTTTAAATTTAAAGAACTTTAAAGAGTTTTTAGAAAAAAATCTCGCATTAAGAGGAAAAACAGTGCCATGATTTGACATCTCCTGTTGCGGAGACCTTGAGATTCTTGAAGAGTGTCTAGCAAATTCTAATACAGATTTATCATTACTATTACTGACTTTTATGGGGTTACTGAGACTCTGTCACGATAACAGTTATTTTGCCTTTAACTATAAATTTTATAAGATGAAAAGTGGATTGAGTAAGTGAGTGGTCCTTTAGCTCCACTTTTAACCAACCTTTACGAGGAATGGTTCAAACGAAACGGAATAAAACCTATTATTGATATACGGAGTTTGGTTGAGATACGTTGATGATGCACGAGTATTTATAATTGTACAGTCTGTTAAAAAAAAATCCTGTCGTGGACTTTATGTTTGTATACCAATATTTATCGGTAAGAAACGTGGAATTTAACAAGATTATTTTTAAACCGAGTGTACTGTACTGTCTGTACATAAAACAGACGTCGCCAGTTACATGTTAGACGTTAACTGTCAGAAGTTATGAAGTTTATGATTGAGTGAGAAACTGAAAATAAGCTGCCATTTTTAGATGTTCAAATTGTTAGAACAAGTGGAAACAAATCAAAATATGCAGTTTATATAAAGAATCAACCCTCGCAGAAACATAGGGCCTACATTCCTTCTTATTCAGGGCATTGTGACCAAACCAAAAGAAGCGTTGCGACGGAATTGTTTGTTTATTAGATCTCTTATGATTTGTCGCTTAGAATATCGTTAGACAGAGACCAAACACCTAAAAGAGTCGCTTAAAACGTTTGTCTGTTCACGAAATATTATGCAGAACTCATGATGGGCTTCCACTAAGAAAAGTTATTATAGAACAGAAAATTAAAAAACTTTTTAATTAAAAGTTGTCCTCATAGTACCAAACGCAACTCAAAATTTCAACAACTTCATCCTTTCAGGCCTCAATTGAACACTTAAATCAGCAAAGGGAATAAAAAGTCTACGCACAGAAAGCAGTAATAGTTCAGTAGACGAAGGCCAATGGGTAGCCCATATACGTATAGTATAAACTGTGAGGGTTGTGAAAAGAAATATTATAGAAAAACAATAGACTTAAAAGACGAATCTACCACATAGATATAACATCAGAATGTGGATAAAATTGTATTTTTTTAAAACACTTTATGGATCACCCTATAAATAACAAAACTCAGAGGCTGGGTTTAGAAACACAAAAATGTGACTTGAGAAACTGGCTGAAACTTTTATCATTTTTAACAAGAAAAATGCTAATAATAACGAAGAATTTTTTCTGAAATGGACTTGATTTAGAACTGGCCTCTTATCCACCCTGGGTCTTTTCCGTTTGGATGAAAATCGGTATACTGATGTAGTTTTGGTCATTGATTTCAAAAATAACTTTCTTTTTTTGGAGAAATGAAAAACAGACATGTTAGAGCACTTTAAACAATTAATATGTGTTTTAACTAGCTTAAACTAGTTACAGAGGATTGTGTTAAATTTAGCCAGAGTCACAAACTGCTACTGTTTATAAAAAAGTGCTCTAAGTGTGGGAAATTGTGTTCCTTTGATAAAAATACCCAGTTCTTTCGTTGCCAACTTTAAGAAGAATACGTTTTTTGAAGGATCCCGGCAGATCTGTAAAAGTAGCAGAAAAAAAATCAAGAATTAATGCCCACTTAGGTCAGTTGAATGCTCGGTTAGGTCAATTGAATGCCAGGTTAGGTCAATTGAATGCCCGGTTATACCAACTGTACGCCCTTGACGATTGGTTAGGTTAAGTCATGATATTTTCGTTAAAAACACATATTAATTATTTAAAGTGCTCTAACATGTTTGTTTTTCATTTCTCCAAAAAAAGAAAGTTATTTTTGAAATCAGTGACCAAAACTACATTAGTATACCAATTTTCATTAAAATTCGCTGCTAGCCCCCAAACGGAAAAGATCCGCAACCCCATTTTCCAAACCTTGAAAGAATAATATATGAATGGTTGGTTGGTGGCTTGAATTTGAGTGACTTTCTTATGCACTCATGAATTTGTTTACAGTATAAGAACTTCTACCAGAATAGATCCTTTAGAATGAGTAGATGTCGTTTCAGTTTCAGTTTTAAATGCAGTTTTAAGTAAACGTTTTATTTGCATTTTATAAACTCTGCGTCTTTTTAAATATTAAACGTTTTTATGAGGTTTTAAGTATATTAATTGTGTATATATATATACTGTCATGGGAATCCTCGTGCACGATTCAATCTATTTAGGTTTGCTACTGGATTAATAGAGGCATTCAAGTTTTAAAATATTTTGTTTTCTCTTTAGAAACTTTGGGCTGACCGGGAACCCTTACAGTAGATTGCGAGATCAATGCTCTTCCCCCTCCTTAAGCCCACTGGACTAAGGCGATCAACCTTGCAACCTTAGAGAAATACATCACACATCACAACTTTGTCTAACCCCCATAAAATATATATTATTTTATAACTGAAATAGACAAATTCATTTAAAATGGTTACGCAATTTAATTATTATAAGAACAATACCAATTAAAGTAATGTTAAAAACCCAAGAAAAAACGACAATGAAAACTAAGAACATGAATTTTTCTGTTATTCTTTATAACTTCGGTCAACATTTCCTTGAATAATACCAAGTTCTATATCGATGCGTCTTAAAATTGGAGGGTGTCTGACATCAGCATCCTGCTGCGCTTCCAGAGACACACGTAAGCTATCAATGATGATGTCAGCGTGGCCAGATCCCAGAGGAAAGAGTGAGACGTAGAGCGACCATTCTGTGGAGCCTTTCAGTGTCTGCGTTCCTACCTTTTGGAGAAATGAAAAACATTAGCGCAACGCCCTCTGTCGGAAGGAATGGTAGTTCATTACTTTCTTTAATTCATTTGTCTGTGGCTGTGCAAATTCATTTTACCGTATTTTGTTTTTTAATTGAAAACAGAACATCTTCGTGTAGATAAAAGGCGTGAGTATTCAAGTATCCAAAGATTAGTTTTAGACAAAGATAGCGTTATAAGCTCTTTCTTTATAACTTGAACCAAGTTAATCTATGCAGACGACATTTCGTCAACGTTGAATTTCAATGACATTCTAATAACTTAACCTAACTTAATATATATAATATACGTGTTTCTTATAGTCACTTTTAAATGAAAATACCTTATAATATGGCATTACGACATTATTTATTTTTTATCACACTGAAAGCTGTAGGTCCCCTTCATCATATGATTTTATAGATGTTACGAAGGATATTCCATCCATCGTGTTCTGCCTATCAGGCAGGTCCAACTCCTGTGTCCTGCCAAAGTGTTTTATCCTGAGCTATCCTTTTCATCTCATGGTAGCTCCTGCCTGCCTTCAAATCATCCAGCATTCCTTTCCTTTTCCTTCCCCTCGGGCGTCTACCTTCATATCTACCCTCTATCACCTCCTTAAACAATCCTTCTCCTCTCAACACATGTCCGGTCCGTTTCTTCTGTCTTTCTCTTATCACCTTGATGAGACTTCTTTCCTCCCTCACCTGTTGCAGTACTTCCTCATTACTTGGTGTTCCCTCCAGCTTATCCTTACCATTCTTTTCCAAATCCACATTTCAAAACTTTCCAGGCGTTTCTTTTCAGTTTTTTCAGTGTCCATGTTTCTGCTCCATACAGTACCACACTCCATATCAAGCTTTTTACTAACCTTTTCTTTAACGTCAAGTTGAGTTTACCTGTAAGTAGACTTTTCCGTCTCTCAAGAGCTACCTTACCCATACCAATTTTAGGTCTTACTTCCTTATTACAATCTCCATTGTTGGTTAATAAACTTCCCAGATATTTAAACTGCTCAGCTTCTTCTAAGGTCCGATTTCCTATCGTTGGGTTCATTTGTGCTCCTTTCCTCCTTGCAATTTTCATTACCTTTGTCTTGGTCTCATTAATTCTCATTCCGAATTCTTCCGCTGTTATTGTCAAGCTATTAACCATTCTTTGCAGTCCTTCCTCAGTACTACAAACAAATGCCTTGTCATCTGCAAATCTTACAGATTTGACCAATTTACCTCCCACTCTGATTCCCTCTTTCAGATCTGAGAGGATATTAACGAACCTCAAATAAAAACAATGTTTTATGTAAAACCATAGCTACATAAGCATGATTCGTCAATCTTCTATACTATAATAAGAGAGCTGTCCGTCTGTCTGTCCGTCTGTCCGTCTGTCTGTCCGTCTGTCCGTCTGTCTGTCCGTCTGTCCGTCACACTTTCAGAAATTGTGAGAAAAAATTGTGAGAAAAAAATTCAGAAATTGTGAAAAAAATTCAGAAATTGTATTACGGGCGGAAATGTGAAGCTCAAGATTTTCATGACTGTGTTCTTTTCTGTAGTTTAGCAATGGAGGAAGGGTGGGGGTGGGGTAATGGGGGATGGGTGGGGTAATGGGGAGGGGTGGGGGTAATGGGGGAGGGGGTTAGCCCCCAAGTTGTATGAATGGGGTGAGGAAGTTTTGGGAGATACCAGATTCAGAAATGTTGACACAATGTGAAGCTCAAAATTTTCACGGCTGGGTTCTTTTTTTGTAGTTTAGCCTGTCTAACCGTCAGCGAAGCGGCGGGAACTGTACTAGTTAATATAACAAAATACAATTTGTAAACATTATACATAAGATACTCTGGTCCTGTTTTTTTATGTTCACAGTTAAGGCAAAACCTACCAGTTTCGCGTTAGACCACACGTACAAAATTTCACGCTCTTTTGTGAAATCGAAGAAAAGTCACTGAAACCATAAATTTAAAATACCACATCCATTAAAATTTTGAGCTTCGCATTCAAATTCAGTGAGACAGAATTGGTGAAGTTACATTCAAAATCTATGTAGCTCGTAAGCTTAAAGTAAGTAAATGTTAAGGTCTTACGTGCTTAAAAATTTCTATTCAAAATCGTTTGTATGAAGTTACTCGTATTTCCAAGTTATAATGTGACCTTCGGTTAAGGTGAAAAAATTTAATGATTTAATGTTGGGGTCCTTCCTTACATCTAAGGTCATATAACGGAGGGGACCTACAGCTTTAAGTAGGGTCGCTACATAACCTGAACGCAGAGGACGGTCTCTCGTCCAACTACTACCCAGACTTACTGTCGATTAACCTCGCTGATTAACGGGAAGCGTTGTTACGACACTGGGCACCCGCGGTTAAGGTGAACCTATTCATATAACTTCAAAAATTTGATACAACGCTTATATGTATAGTTGTATACCTCAATTGTAACGTAGATTCTGTTGTCCACGAATTCTGCTCTGATGATGTCCGAGCGATGTAACGAAGAAATACCTCGTAATTCAATGTTTTTGAGCTTCATAATCGGGAGTTTTGGTTAATAAATAAGTAGTGAATTAAATATATAAATGAGTCATTTATTTTATACCAAAACAATGAAATAGGAAAATAAGACCTTAATCGAGCTTTAAGGAAAAACCGTTACATTTGTGCATGATAAAAATGTATCTTTACTTACATATGAAATAACACTATCTTTCTATCTATTTATCTAACTATCTATCTATTATCTAGTTATCTATCTATTCTGAAATGAGATAATCTGTTTCTTACCACGACAGACATTGTGAGATAATTGACATCTCGATCGTCGATTTTAAGTGGATCGAGATTTCTTTTTCGCACGAGGTCCGATCTAACTTTAGCAATCAAATAATCCACAGGAGAGATGTCCACTGGGAAGAGTTTGTCCTTCAGTCGTAACTTCAGTCTTTCGTTTATTTTATCCATTCCTTTCGTTTTCATCTGGGGGTAAACTAGTTAGGATATACAGTCCATTGAAGAAGTCATGTCGTGAAACTCCATGTTCCTTACCGATAATTATCAGTATAAAACAAAGAGTTCTACAACAGGACTTTCTGAAACGATTGTACTTACTGAATATTTTCATACAGATCAACCCTGCAATGATAATAATGAATGAGGGGGATTTAGAAACTGGTACAACACCCATTGCTCTAACTACACAGGCCTGCGAATGAGAACTTTGTAAGAGTTGTTTTCTTACTAATAACTGATTTTATATAATTCAACTAAGCTGATTTCGAATAAGGTGTCCATTTTTTCTGTCACGTAAGGATTTTCTGCAAACTGGAAGGGAAAAAACAACACCATAAATAAATATTATTTATTTCAATTTACATTAGGTACCTATTTCGCTTTGTTATACTAATTACAAATGCAAACAACTTTAAAAGGAAGAAGACTATTAACGTCAATTACATATTCATCTTTATTTGTCCTGAGTTTTCTCGTGAGATCTATGTCTTTTAGTCTCGAATGTACGCGCTGCTCCTTTTCTTTTATGTAATAATTCTGGAGTATCCCATTTCAACATCAAGCAGTAATCAGCCATCATGCTGATGTCCTACCTTCCCTGATATCTCTTCTCCATTTCTTTGATGTCTTGGTGAAACCAAGCATTTATAAGCATTTATAGGCAGTAGTTTTTAATCAAAATTTAATGAAAATTACTTACATATGTAATATGAAATATGACATTTTGTTAAAAAATCTGTACGTGATGACGAAAAATTAATATTATTTTCAGAATCAGCGTGCAAAAATTACTATATAAGTGATAAAATATTTCGGACAACAAAACCATCACAGGCCTGTGTATTATTAACCAGCACTGTCAGAAGTCGAACCCTCGACCTCATTGTCTACACTTCATTTACAGGGAAACGGTGTTACCCACTGAACTATAGGCGCTGGCTTAACCTCTGTAATCTGTATATGAATAGGGTATATTACATTTTCTTCCATTTGCAAAGGAAAGTTACAAAATGGATTCATCGCTCCTTGTTATACTTATTTATAAACCCATGCACAGGGTGTCCAAAAAATAATAACGGAGTTTTAAGCGGCATAAATTTAAAACCCAGTTATTTTCTTTTGCATATTCTGTAAATAAAAATATAAAAGTATAATAAAGGTTTATTCAGTTGAGTTGAAGAGTTCTTGAAACCTTTTTAGGTTCACCCCATGAATTGTTCGAATTGGTAAATATAAAAAAGTGTGTGCAAAAAAGAAAGTTTAAAATAGGCTATAATGATTGTAGGTCTAAGCCGTGGCTACATCGCAACACCGCTTCCCTTTAGATCAGCAAAATTAACCAACGTTAGGTCTGTTCTGTAATTGGATGAGTGACCTTCGTCTTCAGATGATGTACCGACCCTTAGATGACCTTTGCTTTTACGAAGGAGGATAAATAACTCCAAATAGTATTGTTGCATACGTGGTTAGCTCTTTGACAACCAGTCTAAAATATCTGGAGAATAACTGAACGGTCCCCTCCTCCGCGTCCGGATGATGTAGCGACCAGTGGTTTAGAGTCCACATATAGCTGTACATCCACTTCGTCATATGACCTTAGATGTTGCGAAGGAGGTTAACTAACCCCATCAAACAACAACCAATTTAAAATTGAATTAATTCAATCAATCGATGTTTGCAGCAATCGTGCACGCTTATTGTTCCGGTAACAACAAATTTAACTGGTCGCTTGGTTGAATTAACAACCATTTTGTACTAGCCAAGTGAATTCAGCGATGAAACCAATAATTTTTTATCTTTGTTGACGGAGGTTTTCCCTTCTGCGTCAACAATCGTTTTAAACGTTACTTAAGGACGGAAACCGTCGTTTTACGAATCCTGAAACGTCTATGAAGTTATGCTGAATTGTAAGATTGAATCTTCGTTACACTCACCGTTCCCTGAATAAGAGGAAGAATGGTCGATTCAAAGAACGTGTCCGCTGCATACACCATCACTGAATGAGTCGCCGAAAGACCAGTTAAAGTAGGTATGAAACGTTCAGGGTCAAAAACTACCTACAGAAGAAAAGATATATATATATATATATATATATATATATATATATATATATATATATATATATATATATACACACACACACACAAAAGACCAGTAGCGGCGGGGAATTTTTTTAATCACAAAACTCGAGCGCTTTCTTTAAGATGGCAGAATATTGTTTAGTTTTACAGCAGTGCAAGATGGCCATTTGAATGAAGTATTCTAGGCTCAGTGACACACGTACAACTCGAATTCCGGAGTTATTTCAATTTCCGATATCCCCCTGACGCCAGAGTCATACGTAACACATCAACATTTTCTAGAGACCGGTTCGGTCATGGACAAACCTCACAGACGACGTCCGAAGTGAGCTCGAATAGAAGAGAACCGGCGAGTGGCCGAGAAAACGTTTCCCCCTCGTCAGACCAAATTCATTAAACGCGCAGTTTTGCAATTGGACGCAAGTTACTCTACCATTGAACCAGTGCTCAAGAGGGACATTAAAATGAAACCACAGAAAGAAGAAAACAAGCAAGAATATTTAACAGCTGTTATTCGGTCAATTTCTATAATAAACACTGTCCAATGTCGTTAAGGAAGTTATTCTGAGGAGACTCAAGTGCATGGAAATTCATGGAGCATATGTTAAAGCGGATTCAAGGTTAGGAAAGATTTAGAGTGGAGTTATCGATTTTGCGAACGTAATTCCCATTGATCTGAGTAACAATATGTTTGCTTTGCGTGAGTTTTATGAGTTTTCTGTGTTTTACTAAATATAATTTTTTGAAATTAGCGTGGACGTTTGAATGATCCTGTACATATATATATTATATGGAAGATCAACACCCGAAGAAATGCGTGTATAGACTAACTACCTCTTTATTTTAATCGCCAAATGTTCCACAATTCTGTATTCCACTATTATTGGCTAAAAAAATAAAAGTATGCGTAGAGCACAGGAAAAAATAGAAAACAAAATATGAAATAAATTATGATGATTTAAGACAAAAAAAAACAGTCAGTGGAAATTATTGTAAATAAAATTAAGATAATAATAGTATAATAATAATAATAATAAATAATAATAATAATAATAATATAATCAGTGAGGAAGGGCGGAACCGGTATATCATCGGAAGCTGAACCCACCTACCCAAACCTGCGTCTTCACTTCGTTTTTTGAGTAACGGCGTTACTAACTGAGATACAGGCGCTGGTTTAAGATAGTAATACAAACCAATTAAAACGTGTGAGTAACAAATCGGAACCAAAAACTAAAAATAAGCTATTAATTATGGCAAAAATTCAATATAACAGCAAATACTACGCACTAATAGTAAAGGTTATTCATTAGAGAAAGGCAAATCACTCGCGGAAATATCTCAATTTTTAGAATTGGTTTAAATCTAAATTTTAAATCTAAGTCTAAATTACGACTATTGGATTAGGATTACGACTATTGAATTAGAACTACTGGATTAGGTTTATTGGATTAGGATTACTGGCAAGAATTCGTAATGAGGATTCGAAGAGAGTTTATAGTTTTCAAATCGAGCTCTGAACTGGTTTTGTCGAGAATTATTATGAATGAACATTCTTACAGCGAGTTCAAAGTTTTCGAGTCTAGGTTTGAATTAGCGCTGCTAACGGGGATACAGAGTTGGTATTCCGACAGAGGTAACTGGGTTAACGCTTTCGGATGTAAGAAGAGAAATTTTTTTAATCAATCTTGTTCAAATGGATTTTTCAAAATGTTCTACAGCCCTTTTAAAAGTTTTATGTGGAGTTTTGGAAAAACGTTCGCTTAGAAACAAAATTTCTAAAAAAGCATAAAAAATTATTAATTAGTAAAGATTGTGTTTTGCATTTAAAACTTTATTACTGTAACCAAAAAGAATAAAATAGTCAGACAGAAACAGAATATTAACAATTAGTAATTTTTTATTGTTTTCAGAAATTTTATGTTTCTAGGCGAACATTTTTCCGAAACTGTACCGGAGTGCATCGACCAAACGAAGCAAATAAGAGAAAGTTAAACTGTAAAAAAGTTATCACTCTCTCGAGATGTAAATAAAACTTTACCTCCATGTTGATAACTTCGATAATTCCATCATCATCGACCCCAAAGTTGCAAGTGGCTCCTAAGTCCAAGTTGACGAAAGTCACGTTAAGGTCGCCTTCGCTGGAAGCTAACCAACCCGGCCATTCGTATTCACCCAAAATTTCCAGGTGAGGAATGTTTAATCGAATTTGAAACTAAAAAAAGAAAGTCTTTTACGAGCGCATCTTACGTTTTATAAACCACTTTGGAGTTACGTATTAAAAAAACAGTTTAACGCCCCCTAAAACACTTAACTCATTCGTATGCCATTAATATGGACTATGGACTAATTGGACTATGGTCTGCCAATAAACTTTTTTATGTTCATTTTCATATCAAATAATAAATTACCATATATTGGAGTCTAATAAGAAACGGAATAAAAAATGAAAGTGATGTATTTAGTTTCGGAGATTCGTATTTATGCATCTTATAAATGTTTATGAAGTAGAATTTTACCTGCAGTTTTTCAAGATTAATATCAACATGCTCAAGACTGATTTTTGAGTGACCTGATATTGAAATATCTTCTAGAGTCATTTGAGTGGTTGCGAATGGTCCTCCCAATTCTAGGATATTGGGTACGTCCAACACTGTAATTTTAGGCAAATTTATTAATATTCTAATTACTATATACCCCTCCTCAGACGTTCGGAAGATACCCTTCTTAACTTACGTTCCTAATGAATCATTCTATTGACTAATTTTGATTAATATACATTTGACTTTTTCAGTTTTCAAATATTTTGTTCAATTTGTAAATTTTTTTCTCTCTCTCTCTCTCTCTCTCTCTCTCTCTCTCTCTCTCTCTCTCTCCAAGATCTTTGTTTCATATTTTTCATTTTCATTCGCAAAATATCCATTCTGAATCATAAAGCTGAAAGAACAGTGTAGCAATAATTTTTAAATACTCTTACTAATATTAATACTATTACATAAATACTAACAAGAATATAGTACAAATACTAATCCTATCAAATACTAATAACTTCAAATAAAGTTCAAAATTACTTATTTATTTAAAAAAAATATATATCCTCGTGTCACCACTTGTCACCGTGAACATTTCATTTATAATTTTAAAAATGTTGATATGAAACTCATTTGGAAAGATTTGAAGAATTATTTAATAAAGAAAAAATTTTAAATATGTTTGAAAAAATGTTTGACATTTTATATTAAAACATTTTATAATTCAGAAAAAAAAATCCCTTTTACGATGAAAAAAAATGTTTGAAGTTTAATTTTCTGAAATGATTTTCATGTCTTTAAATATCACGCTAGATCGTATATACAGTGTATATATATATATATATATACAGTATATATATATAATATATATATATATATATATATATATATATATATATATATATAAATATAATATCACTCGGGATTTTTAATAATACTAAATTTGACTCCACCAGGATTCGAACCGAGGCAATCATGATTATGAGAGTTGCAGGCGCTGACACTGAACTACGACAGGATAAATGTTAATACAACCTGGTGGGTATTTCATCGACCAAGGAAACATTTAACACTTTTCCTTTCAGAGGTGTTTTACGTATGAACTCTCTCGCGCTCTAGCCAATGACAGCATTTAATTCAGTTCTACCCATGCTCTGATCCTGGTGGAGTAAATTCCGTGATATTCCACTTATGGAACCCCACTGCAATACCACATAGATTTTACTAAAATGTTATCATTGGCAGAAATAAAACAGATTACTGCGGGCAGAGGCGGATTATCATTGAGGCAATTGAGGCTGAAGAATCAGGTCTCTGCTTGAGAGGGAGGCCCCCCCCCATATTTCAGTGTTAATATGCCGGATATTGGCAGTGACCCTTGATTATTATTTTGCGAGCTTCATTGTTAATCTAAAATTTTATCTTTATACATATTTTGTTTATATTTAATTTAATTTTTTTAATTGAAATATTTGGTAAAAAGAAGCGTCTTACCATATCATTTTTTTTTAAAGTCCGTGCTGTAGAAACCCAAATTCACGCACTGGGTAACATTTTGCGGAACTGAGTTTCGATGATATATTGTAATTCGAGATTTTCGCAAACCAGAAAGCTCGAAAGGCAAACGTCCTTGATTAAATATGACAGAGTACTCAAACTGACAAATTTCCTGTTTTATTTTACGTTTTATGGGCCCCTAAAGTAAAATTTGTTTAATACTGTTTTGTTTTAGCAAACGGCAAAATACACTGTGTTATTGTGTTAAGATTCTTTTATGTTTGTTTCTCAATTAGCCTAAATACCGTACGTGTAATTCGTGTAAATGTACTATGTACTGTACATGTACACGTATTGTTAATAAAAATCTGTAGAAAAGGGCCCCCAAAATAAAATTAGCCTCAGGCCCCAAGTACAGTTAATCCGCCCTTGACTGTGGGAATAACTTCGAGGAGAGAATAACATTTGAGAAAAGGGAATCTTTCTTTGCTTTTCCTGAGCAAATAATTGCAACTACATCACACTGGTAGGAAATTATTTTATACCATTAAAATAGGCAAAAATATGAGTTCTTCTCAATAAGAAATAATGAGAACACTACTACTACTACTACTACTACTACTACTACTACTAATAATAATAATATAATAATAATAATAATAAATTACCTGGAATTCCACGGGGATCATCTTGTTGGAAATATTCCAATACATCTTCGACAATTCTTCGCGTCGTCAAAGGCTCATTTCCAAGAAAATCTGTTGACATTTTACATATATATATATATATATATATATATATATATATATATATATATATCGGGTGGACGAAAAAACCTGGACGCTTTTGTTTTTCCTACAAATTTCAAACTAGTCAAGCTAATACACCCAAATTAGTACAAGATGTAGCCAATAGTATAGTTATCATGTGCTAAAAATTTAAATGGAACTCATATAAAACTTACCCTATTGAAATCGATGTTGTATTGGCCCCCCATTTTCTTGAATTACGGCCAGTACTCTCCTTTTCCAATGATCTATGGATGACTTAATTTTGTCTTGGGACACCATAGGCTAAACAACCTCAATTCTTTGTCTAAGTGCTTCCAGGTTTGAAAATAGTTCCCTGCGACCATGGTACACCAATGACTTTAGCTCATTCCACACGAAGTAATCCAGAGGACTTAAGTCAGGAGAATTTGGTGGCCATTCTTCACTTTTTATGAATTCAGGAATGTTCGCCATCAAAAATTCTTGGGTTGCCTTGGCTGAATGAGATGATGCAATGTCTTGAACAAAAATAAAATCTTCGTTCGGGTACAAGTCTTGGCATTCCGGTAAAAGTTCTCCGAGGGGTTCAATGTAATTTTGCGAGTTCATTTTTGTTTTCTGTGGATCAGTAAAGAATAATTTGGTTTTTCCATTTAAGAAACACCACAAGATACCATTAATTTCTTGGAAAATCGTGAAATTGGATGAAAAAGACGGTCTGGCGGGATTTCCGATTTTGAAGTTAATGCACTGACTCTGTTGTTTTGTCGATTTGTTGATACAGTTAATGTAAAGTCGGACTCATCTTGAAAAAACATGCGTTTAATATCTGCTAAATTAAATTTCCTGTACAAAGAATTACACTTTTCTAACCGTTTTCCCATGGTTTCTTTTGTTATTCTGGGGGCACTCAATCTTTTAAAAGCTCTGCTTCCTTTACTTTTTATTATGTTTTGGACACTGTTGCACGAAATATTTAAATTATTCGCCATTTTTCTCTGCGAAAGATGAGTACCAGGATTATTTTCCGGCGACAACGCATGCTCTTCAACGTACCTTTCGTTTTCTCAAGTCCGAGCAGTATGCGGACGACCGCTGCCACGTTTTCTGTCAGTTGACCCTGATTGTCTAATTTTATTTATTACGTAGTGTACTGTATTTCTTTTCCAATTTTTTTCCGGAAATTCCCTAATTATTTTTCTAGCACTCCATCCCTTCTCGGCAAAATACGCCTTTATAACAGCTAAGTCTTCTTTACTTAAAACCATTACGATAGAATTTTAATTAACACCACAAGAAAAAAGAAAAAAACATTCCATCAGCCAACACTTCTTAAAGAAATCTGACACTGCTAGCCTACCAATTCGCCATGTGGCCACTTATCATTGTCTTCGGTGTGCATGACCAAAAACTGCTTGTGTTGTAGCGAACATCTGACACATCCAAGGGCGTAGTCAGCTTCACAAAATATCACTATTTGTTTCGTCAAGTTAAATTTTTTATAATTAAGAAACGGCCAAAGATAATTAACTGAGGTTTACAGCACATGATAACCATACTATTGGCTACATCTTGTACTAATTTTGGTGTATTAGCTTGAATAGTTTGAAATTTGTAGGAAAACAAAAGTGTCCAGGTTTTTTTGTCCACCCGGTATATATATATATATATATATATATATATATATATATTATATTAGCTGTTATGCCCGGCACTTGCTTGGAGTGGGCTGATTGTATTAAATTTTAATTATTCAAATCATATTTTATTTTTCGTCGTGTCCCCCAGTAATTGGAGGCCTGCGGTCCCTCAATTACTGGGGGTTCAATTATTTGGTCAATAAAACTATAGAAAAGAACGCAGCCATGAAAATCTTAAGCTTCACAAATCTTGACACAATGTGAAGCTCAAGATTTTCATGGCTGCGTTCTTTGCTATAGTTTTATTGTGGTGCTGTGTTCTTCGGGCTCAGTAATTACAACGCTAGGTATATGTATTCTTTTTTATAGTTTTATTGACCAAATAATTGAAGCGACAGTAAATGGGGGACTGTAGACCCCCCCCCAATTACTGTCCATTGTTAACCAACCTAACCTGACCAAATCCAAAATCATTTCCTCAACTTTTTTTTCCTTTTAATATTATCTTATTTTTAAAAACCAACCAACCAACCAATTCAGCTTTTCTTAGAGACCCAAAAATTAACAAACGGGCAGACAGACAGAAAGCCACACAACTTGCTTTTATATACATATATACAGGGTGGGTAAAAAAAAATGACCCCTTGGAGGTAAACTGTCATATTAAAAAAAGTAAGGAGACGGGAGCTCCCAAACTTCATAGTTGCTTACCTTAGCATGTTGTTCGTCTTAATTGAGAAGTTGCTCGATGTGTCCCCCTTCCTGCTCAACGCAGGCCTTCAAACGTGGACGCCACTAATCAATACAGCTGTTTATATATCATTGAGACACCTTCTCCCAGCCGAGCAGAATTCTTTCGCGTAGTTCATCTATGTCTCTTATACTGGTACCAGGGCTGTAAACTTTGGACTTTAGGGCTTCCCAAGCACCATAATCTAGTGGTGAAAGATCGGGGCTACTAGCCGGCCACATATTGGGTTCGATAAAATCCGGTGTTTCGTTCTCAAGGAATGTGACAGTTTGGCGTGTTCTGTGAGCAGGGGCTCCATCTTGTTGGAAAGTATATCTTTCGCCACTAATTCGTCGAATATCAGTTAGACAGAGTGAAAGATATACTTTCCAACAAGATGGAGCTCTTGCTCACAGAGCACGCCAAACTGTCACATTCCTTGAGAACGAAACACGGCATTTTATCGAACCCAATATGTGGCCGGCTAGTAGCCCCGATCTTTCACCACTAGATTATGGTGTTTGGGAAGCCCTGAAGTCCAAAGTTTACAGCCCTGGTACCAATATAAGAGACATAGATGAACTACGTGAAAGAATTCTGCTCGGCTGGGAGAAGGTGTCTCAACGATATGTAAGCAGGTGTATTGATGAGTGACGTCCACGTTTGGAGGCCTGCGTTGAGCAGGAAGGGGGACACATCGAGCAACTTCTCAATTAAGACGAACAACATGCTAAGGTAAGCATCTATGAAGTTTGGGAGCTCTAGTCCCCTTACTTTTTTTAATATGGCAGTTTACCTCTAAGCGGTCACTTTTTTTTACCCACCCTGTGTGTATATATATATATATATATATATATATATATATATATATATATATATACACAGTATATTTATTGTGTATATATATATACTGTATATATATATATGTGTGTGTGTGTGTGTGTGTGTGTGTGTTTTATATAATAACGGCATATTGTATATACAATATATATAAGATCTGTTGATCTGTATGAATGTTTATTGCTGGAACCCGACTCGTGATTACAGTCACCGGTTATTATTTACAAAAATTGCAAGTATTTTCCTTAAAAGGAAATGCGGGGAGTTATACTTTTTCGCTAACCCACAGTGGAACAACAGTGTTCACCTAATATACTGTATTTTTAATTGGATTTTATCGTGTTACTGAAAACTATACATGAAATAGAAGTTTATTCCACACTTTTTCTCTATCTACGAAAGTGTATTGGCAATAAATAGTTGTTGTTGTTGTTGTTGTTGTTTAGCCGAACAGCCCACCCTCATCGAATCGGGCAAGGCGGCGGCACGCAGGTAACCGATCGCCGTCTCCGGAGTGGACCAGAGGTTCAGCGCACTAGTGATGTTGTGTTGTGTTCTATGTTGTGCTAGAGCGGTACAGTCTGTCATAATGTGTTCAATTGTTTGTGGTGTGTCCTGGCACAGGTGACAGGTGTCGTCTGTGGAGTTGTCTAGTCTGTGTTTATATGTCCGTAAGTTGGGGTGATCTTCACATCGGAATCGTGCTAAGTTAACTCAATCCGATCTGCTCAGGCTGATCTCTGACCTGTTAATGGGTGGCGGCTTCGCACCTAGGATCGCATTCGGACCGAGTCGTGTCAGTGCTTTGTGGGTTAGGTGTGTGTGTGTATGTGTTTTTCTGTACTGTGTGATGTCTGTGGGGCGTGGTATGGAATGGAGTATTTGGTTATATAATGTCTCTCTGGTGTTACCTTAATGGTGCGAGGTGTCGGTGCATGATTGTACATGTAGTGGCAAGGGTGTTGTGGGTTGGTTGTCGCTGCTGCCATGAATTGTGTTCCCATCATGTCTAAATGTTCCCAACTTTCAGTACTTTTGTTTCTGTGTGCAGGTGTTCTATTGGTGTTGTTTGAGTGCATCCTGTAATGATACGAAGTGCGTTGTTTTGTATTGTCTGTAAGGTGTTTATGTGTGCGTTTGAGATAATGGATGCCCAGCATGGGCTAGCATAGTCCATAACTGAGCGAATATATTGTTTGTATATGAGTGATGTTGTTTCCTGCTGGTGTCCAAAATTTGTGCCTGTTAGTACCCTAAGCGTGTTAAGTCTTGACGTACATTTGTTTTTAATGTCCTGAATGTGGTTTGCAAAAGATAATGATGTGTTGTATGTGACCCCAAGTATTTTGGTCCTGTGAGTGTGTGGAATGTTAGTGTTGTTTAGTGTAAACTGTGGAGTTATCTGGTGTTCTTTTGTATTGCTTGTAAGCAAGGTGATGGTTGATTTTGTGGGCGCTACTTTGAGTCTATTGTGTGTGAGCCAGTCTTGTATACTGTTTATGTATGTTTGTAGGTTATTTGTAGCGGTGTCGATGTTGTTGTGGGCGGATGTTTGAGTGATGTCATCTGCATATGATGATAAGGTAAGCTTTTTATCTATAGGTGTTGGAATATCATGCATGTATAAGTTGAACAGTGTTGGTGAGAGAACAGAGCCTTGAGGAACCCCGTTCGGAAAAAGCTTGTTTTTGGATGACTTGCCATTAAATGTGACATGTGAGTATCTTCCTGAAAGATAGTTGTTCAGCCATCTTTTAGTGTTATTGTGCATGTTTATGTTGAGTATTTTGTTTATGAGAGAGAAGCGTGGGATAGCATCAAATGCTTTACTAATGTCTATTGTTACTAATAGTGTAAGTTGAGCTGGTCGTCTGGAGTTGATGCCATCCATGATGTGCTGCGTGAGGTTAGTGAGTAATGTCGTGGTTGAGTGGTGAGGTCTGAATTCATGTTAAGTAGCCGATAGTGGTGTGTATGGGTTGGTGATTTGTAAGATTAGTCTTTCTGTTACTTTGGAAGGTGTGCATAGTAAAGTAATGGGTCTATAGGAAGCTGGTTCTGTTGGATTTTTGTTTGGTTTGAGTAGTGTAATAATTTTACCTTGTTTCCATATGTCAGAAATAATACAGTGTTGGTATGAATATGTGCTGATATTTGTGAGAGCTAGTATTCCCTGTGGGCCCAAGTGTTTAAGGTGTATGTTAGATATGTTGTCTGGCCCAGTAGCCTTCGAATTCTTAATGTTTTTGATGATGTTGGTGGTCTGGTCTGTAGTGAAGGGTGTAATGGTTGTGTCGAGTCTGTAGGTTTTCTTGTACCTGGCTGTTTGTCTGTCTGCGTGTTTCTGGTTGTTGTCTCTGTTTAAGTGACTTATCTTTGCGTAGTGATTAACTAGAATGTTAGCTTGTTGTGTATATGTTGGGATATTATTTTGGCTGTGACAGATAGCCGCATGTGAGGTGTGAATGCCGCTGTTAGAGTGGGTAATGCTGTTTATAGTCTTGTATAGCCTGGATGTATCTGTCAATCTGTGGAATAGTTTAGTGTTGTTAT
>JAJOZX010003088.1:287500-347500 GCA_023014485.1 Bathynomus jamesi
TATATAAATAGTCATATAATAAGCTTAAACACCGTGTGTGTGTGTGTGTGTGTGTGTGTGTGTGTGTCCTGAAACACTAGGACAAAATTGCAACAGAACTTTTTCTAGCATTTTCATACGAATAAAACAATACTTTGCAATATACTAAAAAGTCTACCAAAGTCTGCGCATGGAAAATATGAAAAAAATTTCTCTGTCGTACTTTTTCAGATATTTCATAAATATGCTAAAAATTAAATTTCTCAATTAACAATAGGTCATGTTTACAACGCGCTTAATTTTATATAAAAATAATACCAAGTGTAGTAAATCTCTTTATTCCTGCCAAATAAGTACAGTAGTTTTGTATACAGACACGCAAAATAGCAAAATAAAGTGTACTTTTTCATAAAAATGCACTTATTTAGTGGTGGTGTTGGTGGTAGTAGTTAATTATGTTTTTCTTTTGTTTCAGATTCTTCCTGGCTCAATGCGGCAATGAAAACACAAGTTCTCACTTCTTGACTGTATAGAACTGCGATATTCGAAAGATGGATGTCTGTGTTTTGTGCAATGACGCTTTAAATGATGGGCGTGATACAGTAACTTTGCGTGCTAAAGACAGTGATGGCATAAACAATACGGGTAAAGAGAGAGAATGTAATATAACTGTAAAACCGGGAGACAGTGCATACAGAATGCCGTAAAAATTACACCAATCCTAAATATATCTCTTTGAAGTAAAAGTCAGTAGGTGCACCAGAACTATCTACTTCCCGCACTGTTCGTTCAGATAAGTCTCAGTTCCAGTTCGGTAAAGACTGTCTGTTTTGTGGGCAGAAAGCAGCTAGTAAGGGACGCAGCACAGTTTTTCCCGGTGCGCACTGAGGATTTTCAAGACATGATATTAGAAACGTGCCAGAAACACCAAGATGACTGGTCTGATATTGTTCAATACTGCCAAGACCTCCATGCAGCAGATGCGGTATACCATCAGAACTGTAGTGTGAACTTTCGTACTAGTAAAGGAATACCCCAGGCTCATGTAGAGGACAGTGCAGGTTCTTCAAAAGGAAAAAAGGGAGGTCGCCCATCAGATGTTGACAGGGAGACAGTTTTTTGCTCAAGTAACAAGTTATATCGAAAATAATGATGAACAGCAGTTAACCATTAATGACATAGTAAAGCAGATGGAGGAACTGCTCAAAGGTACAGATATTGCACCGTACAGTGCAAAACACATGAAAAGGTGACTAATTGAACATTTTGGCGATAAAATAATAATCGCAGAAATCGATGGTAAACTAAATGTTGTGACATGCAGACGTACTGCAGCAACAATTCTGCATGATTTCTACATTCTCCCCAAAAAGGAAGACCTTGAATCGGAGAAGATTCGTCGCATTCAAACCGCCGCTCAACTGACCAAAAATGATATAAAACTCAAGCACAGAAAATCAAAACTATCCAAGCTCTGATGACATGGACTCTCCTGATAAAGGAATCGAGTATCTTCCACATACAGTGAAGATTCTGTTGCAGAACATGTTTCTTGGAAAAGACACTAATACCAAAGTTGCGTCCATAGGACAAGCCGTAATGCAATTAGTTCGTCCTACAGTTATTGTAGTTCCATTGCAGATAGGTCTTGCTGTTCAGATGCATCATCGGTTTGGGTCACGATTCCTTATTGACTCACTACATGAACACAGAATTTGTTCTGCTTATTCAGAAGTGAAGAAGTTTGAACGCAGTGCTGCAGTACATCACGGAACCGAAATATTGGGATTCATACCAGGAGAGTTTGTGCAACATATTGCAGACAATGTAGACCACAACATCAGGACCATTGATGGCTCCAACACATTTCATGGTATGGGCATTATCACTACTGTGACACTTGGAACTCAATCCAAGCAAACTATACTTAGAGTAATTGTTTCATCATTGGACATAGCTGCTGTTTGTAAAATTAACATGAAATTCCATAAGCAGCCATCAGGTGGTGAAATGAGCTTGAAATACGAGCAACTACTTACCTTATCAACAGATGCAGCACTTCCAACATTGATCTTCTGTGGAAGACATCACATCTTGGTTGTTGCATCCATCTAGGTCATCCTGGAATGGTTTATGCAAATGGTACAGAATGGACCTCACCCTGGGGTATCATCAATTGTGTTTATGCCAATGATTAACATGAAGTCAAGTGATGAATCATGCATCTGCTCGACGATGTGTTTTGTCAGTGAGCAAGCCAGGCGGTACGGAGTAACTCTAGTCCTCACATTTGGTCAACCTCTGTGGTAGAAGTCGATACAGATACAGAAGGGTGAACCTAGTAACAGTATTCTCCATAACATTGTTCTCCGACTTGGCAGCCTTCATGTAGAGATGAGCTTTTTTGGGAAGCATTGGTCATTTGATGGGTGGTTCAGGACTGGAGGAACTACTAGGGACAATTTATGCTGAAAACGCCGTTGGACATATGTTGAGTGGCAAGGCTATTGCAAGGGCTGTAAGAGGTCACTTTCTTGTAGAAGCATCACTGTATGATTTGCTTGTGTCTAAAGTCTTTGACATTCCTCTGCCAACACAACAAACACGTGATCAAGAATAGAACGACCCGATGGATGACTTGAGTGGTGAAACAAGAGTAGTTGAAACAACGGAGTATCACTTGGATGAAAATCTATCTGAATACCAGGATTCACATAGTGACAGTGACTCCAATGAAGTTAAAGAAACTTTGGAGTACGCTTTGAATTATGAAGTGAGTCAGAACATTTCTCCCGAGATACAAGAATGTGAAGAGGTACCCAATTAACTGAAAGAAGCTGTGATATTCTAGATAAGCTCATTTCACATGAAGTGGACACAGAAACTGCCTGCTCAGAGAAAGTACTAACTAAACTGGAGGACAAATTAGTGCGGTGCAAGAATTCGTTGGCTTCTCTAAGAACCTCCAAGTTGTGGTTACAGTACATGGATATGCTGGATGTACTAAGGCAGTTTATTAAAGCTGAGAGAACTGGAAATTACAGCCTTAGGCACACTTACAGAAATGACAAGAAAGCTGATTGGGAACAGTTCAAAATACAGGCTGAGGAACAGTTCACCACATTAAACAGCACACCCATCATAAGCATCAATACAACACTCAAGACATTCAATCAGATCATCAATAATGCAAACAAATACATACCCAAGGGCAACATTAGGAAATACAACCCAAATTACACTAGAGAAATAGCATAGCCTACCTCATAAGGCAACGAAACAACCCCAAACATAACACACACAAACACCACACACAGAAGCCATAAAACAACAGATACAACAGCTCAACACAGAAATAAACAACAAACTTAAAGAAAAACAAACAGAAACATTTAGGGAATTCATAACAACACTAAACCACTCCACAGATACATCCAGGCTATAAAAGACTATAAACAGCATTACCCACTCTAACAGCGGCATTCACACCTCACACGCAGCTATCTGTCGCAACCAAAATAATATCTCAACATATACACAACAAGCTAACATTCTAGCTAATCAGTACGCAAAGATAAATCACTTAAACAGAGACAACAACCAGAGACACGCAGACAGACAAACAGCCAGACACAAGAAAACCTACAGACTCGACACGACCATTACACCCTTCAATACAGACCAGACCACCAACATCATCAAAAACATTAAGAATTCGAAGGCTACTGGACCAGACAACATATCTAACACACAACTTAAACACTTGGGCCCACAGGGAATACTAGCGCTTACAAACATCAGCACATATTCATACCAACACTGTATTATTCCTGACATATGGAAACAAGGTAAAATTATTACACTACTCAAACCAAACAAAAATCCAACAGAACCAGCTTCCTATAGACCCATTACTTTACTATGCACACCTTCCAAAGTAACAGAAAGACATCTTACAAATCACCAACCCACACATACCACTATCGCCTACTGAACATGGATTCAGACCTCACCACTCAACCACGACATTACTCACTAACCTCACGCAGCACATCATGGATGGCATCAACTCCAGACGACCAGCTCAACGTACACTATTAGCAACAATAGACATTAGTAAAGCATTTGATGCTATCCCACGCTTCCCTCTCAGAAACAAAATACTCAACACAAACATGCACAATGACACCAAAAGGTGTCTGGGCAACTTTCTTTCGGGAAGATACTCACGTGTCACATTTAATGGCAAGTCATCCAAAAACAAGCTTTTTCCGAACGGGGTCCCTCAAGGCTCTATTGTCTCACCAACACTGTTCAACTTATACATGCATGACATTCCAACACCCATAGATAAAAAGCTTACCTTATCATCATATGCAGATGACATCACTCAAACATCCACCCACAACAACATCGACACCGTTACAAATAACCTCCAAACATACATAAACAGTATACAGGGTTGGCTCACACACAATAGACTCAAAGTAGCGCCAACAAAATCAACCATCACCTTGTTAACAAGCAACACAAAAGAACACCAGATAACTCCACAGCTTACACTAAACAACACCAACATTCCACACACTTACAGGACGAAAATACTTGGGGTCACATACAACACATCATTATCTTTTGCAAACCACATTCAGGACATTAAAAACAAATGTACGTCAAGACTTTACACGCTTAGGGTATAACAGGCACAAACTTTGGACACCAGCAGGAAACAACATCACTCATATACAAACAATATATTCGCTCAGTTATGGGCTATGTTAACCCATGCTGGGCACCCACTATCTCAAACACACACATAAACACCTTACAGACAATACAAAACAACGCACTTCGTATCATTACAGGATGTACTCAAACAACACCAATAGAACACCTGCACACGGAAACAAAAATACTGAAAGTTAGGGAACATTTAGACATGAGGGGAACACATTTCATGGCAGCAGCGACAACTAACCCAAAACACCCTTGCCACTACATGTACAATCATGCACCGACCCCTCACACCATTAAGGTAACACCAGAAAGACATTATAACCAAATACTCCATTCCATACCACGCCCCACAAACATCACGCAGTACAGAAAACATACACACACACACCTAACCCACAAACACTGACACGACTCGGTCAGAATGCAGTCCTAGGTGCAAAGCCGCCACCCATCGACAGGTCAGAGACCAGCCTGAGCAGATCGGATCGAGTTAACTTAGCACAATTCCGATGTGGAGATCACCCCAACTTACAGACATATAAACACAGACTAGACAACTCCATAGACGACACCTGCCACCTGTGCCAGGACACATCACAAACAATTGAACACATTATGACAGACTGTACCGGCCGTACCGCTCTAGCACAACATAGAACACACCACAACGTCACTAGTGCGCTGAACCTCTGGTCCACTCCGGAGAGGGCGATCGGTTAAGGCCAGTTTACACTGATCAAAGTAGCATCAAAGTGGGCTCGTAAAAGTAACTTGGATACGAAATTGGACGCTACTTTGATGCGTGTAAACTGGCTACTTGTACAAGTAGCTACTTATACAAGTAGTGCTCTCCCATCCAAGTCGACTTTGAACTTGTTTGAAATCTGTCCAAGTAAACCATACGAGTAGTCTCATCCAAGCAGCCGTTGGGAGCAGGACGTCGGTGTTCTCGCTCTGGGACTCGCGCTCTTTGTTTGTTTTCTGTGTTTCTAGTAGGCAGACTGACAAGGCCTTCTCAAAGTGAAACGATTTCACTTTGATAAATGTAAACACTTCATCCAAATTCGTATCCAAGTAGCTATCAAATTACTTTCATATGAGTAGCTTGTACAAGTGCACTTGGATGTCACTTGGATGCTACTTTGATCAGTGTAAACTGCCCTTTACCTGCGTGTCGCCGGCTTGCTCGATCAGGGTGGGCTGATCGGCTAACCAACAACAACAACAACCGAAGGAAGGAGTTTTGTTTTTCCTCGGATGCAGTATTTGATTTTTGCCAAACATACCATTGTCGTTGTTCTCAAATAATTGAATTTTGGTATCGTCTGTCCAGAAAATTTTCTTCCAGAATGCAAAGCCATCAGTTTGGTGATCTTTTGTTGTACTTTAAACGAGCTTCTTCGTGCGCTTTCCGGAGAAGAGGTTTTCTTCATGCAACTCTTTCACGCAGACCATTCTTTCTCACGTATAGTAGAGGGATGGACATCGATCTTAGTCTTAATGTTTGGCAAATATCACTTGCACTCACTCATGGATTCGCAGAAGCCATTCTTTCAATTCGTCTATCTGTACGTTCTTAAATCTTATAAGGTCGTCCACACCTTGGTAGAGGTTTGATTGTTCCAAAGCCTCTCCATTTCTCTATACTGTAACTGCAGCAACCGTGAAATGGAATTCATTTTCCTCCTATCTTCCTATAACTCTTTTCAGACTCGTGTGCGGCAATACCAGATCCCTACGACCCATTGCTAACTAATGGCATGTACAGTCATCCGTCTTTCATGAAAATTCATAAAGAAAATTCTAGAATTCAGAATTGCTAACAGTCTCTAATCAATAAACAGCCAACTACTAATAAAGTTTTAAATTCTTCAAGCCTAAGGTGGACACACAAAGTATTAAATAATTTTGTAAATAAAAATACGAAAACGTTTGCATTTTAACTTTTTTATTTCCTGAAATTATTTGATGTTTTACATTATATATTGGAGTTAAACTAATTTTTGTATTTGTTAAAATTTTTTAAACGAAAGGTAAACTTTTCATAACCATCCTATGCTTGGTACAAAAGATAAAGAAGAATATAACAAATATTTTTTTGTACGAATACTTATGACTTTTGAGCATCACTTTTCTTACTTACCAGGCGCCTGGTAGACCTAAAGCGATCTGTCAGTTGGGAGCCCTCGGACGAGACTCCTCCATGCCTCACGATCTCCAGACATCAAGTTCGCCCGTTGGAGACTGATTCCACACTTCTCGACAGCACTCTTGATGTTATCCATCCATCGGATCTTGGGTCTTCCAACTGGTCTTCCGTTTTGAGGGGCCCATTCCAGCATTCTTCTTGCTGTCCTTTCCATCGGCATTCGTTGGACATGCCCGTACCATCTCAGTTGGTTCCTCTCAATATCTCATTAACCCGAAGTTACACCCAATCGCCTTCTTATTTCAGTGTTCCTTATTTCATCCAATCTACTTACTCCTTCTATCAATCTCAGGACCCTCATTTCAGCTGCTTGCAGTTTTCCCCTCGTCCTTGTGGTTAGGGCCCAAAGTCTCGCTGCCGTATAGTAAGATTAGTTTCAATATTGTTGAGTATATATGCGTCTTTACCTCTTCATATATATATATATATATATATATATATATATATATATATATATATATATATATATATATATATATATTATATATATATTAGGGTGCCACTTATTTGGGTGTTTTTTCATTTTTTGGGAATTTCTATCAGGACGGGCGCATTTCTGGTGTCATTCCGTCTAAAAACATTGTGTGTAAAATATTTTTGAAATAAAATAATAATTAGAACTGCCTCAACGAGGTCAAAGTTTATACTTTTTGTCGAAAAGTACTCATGGCGTTCTGTTATCATGTCAGTTTTCGTTTCGATAGCTGCTGTAGTTTTCTGAGTTGAAAAATGATAACAGACAGACAGACGGACGGTCAGAGTCGTTGGTTTAGTCTTCCGCACTGGTGTACAGAAGACTAAAATGAGGTATTATACAGGGTGTAACACGAGTTTTATCCAAATATTGATACAGGCGAAAGAACATGTTATTCTAAGTAGAAAATGGGTTGGGACGACGTTTTGCCAACACTAACAGTGTTTCATTCTCTTTTTCAGTGAGTTCTGAAACGACGTGATGGCTTCGGCAACAAGATCTAAAACAGCAGTCTATCTCCTGGGGACCGTGGACCACAGCATCACAGGAAGCATGCTGCCTACGGGAAAGCAGGCGCTTCAGTACTTTTTCCACCTTCACCTTGACGTCAAGAAGCCGATCAAGGAAGCAGCCGCTGAGACAGTGACCGCAGTCAAGGAATTCTGGGAGCGGTCCCGTATTCCTACGCAGAAAGACCAACGCGCAAGGGACAAGGTTCTCCGAATGTACGAGAAGTGGCGGGCTCTGAACAAGAACTCGAAACGGCGCACTGTGACCCAAATCAGGAACGAGGCCGAGTTCCTCTCATCCCTTGACCGCCTCTTCGACATCGCACACGAACAGGCGATGTCGATGATCACAATCGAAGAGGACAGGGAGTTCCTGACGGGACAAAGGGCCGAGGTGCGGCGCGGCCGCATCTCCTCCACACGTGACATGACGCTGCACACTGAGGAGGAGCGTGCGAGGAGACAGGAAGCGGAAAGGAGCCGCCGGCAAGATGATGAAAGGGCGAACAGAGAGAGCCGAGAAGAACTCGTCGAACTGGCATCGAGCTCCAGCTCAGGTGCAAGCAGCCCGACTCGGTCACCGACACGGCGTCGTCGCCGAGAAGAAGAGGAAGAGCTCTCTCTCCCGGGCCCGTCCACGTCGAATGCAGAAGCATCTACGACCCCTTTACCACCCAAGCGATTCCGCGCGTCGAAAAAGATGATCACCCCTGATCTCTCCGCAGCGATGGATCGGACGAAACTTACCGACCGAGAAGGTGTTTTTTTGCTGTCGGCGGCTGCGAGGAGCTTGGGCCACGACCCTGAGGAGCTGGTCTTGAACCGCGAATCCTCCCGCCGCGACCGAGCAAAGTTCCGTGCTATGGCAGCAGCGGAAATGAAGGCAGCCTTCCATCCTACTGTGCCGCTGACCGTTCACTGGGACGGGAAAATCGTACCAGCGGCTGACGGAGGCCCTGCTGAAGATCGCCTTCCAGTTCTGGTGTCCGGGGAGAACGTCGACAAGCTTCTGGCTGTGCCCAGCCTCCCCGACGGCACCGGCCGCGCCATGGCGGAAGCCGTCCTCTCTGCCCTCGAGGATTGGGACATCAAGGGACGGATCTGTGCCCTCTCTTTTGACACCACCGCCTCAAACACAGGACTCTCAGGAGGAGCTTGCTATATCATTGAGCAGAAACTCGAGAAGACAGTGCTTCATTTGGCTTGCCGCCACCACATCCACGAACTGGTGTGCGAGAAGGCATTCACGGCGTGCCTCGGTCCCTCTACTGGTCCTGACATCCTCCTGTTCAAACGATTCGCCGCCCAGTGGGACTTCATCGATCAAACCAAAGCGAAGCCCTTCGAGGATGGAACCATGCCGCAGCACCTGAAGGACGCCCGCGACGACCTGCTGATCGAATTCAGCCGCCTCCTCGACGGTCAACATCCACGTGATGACTACAGGGAACTTCTGGAGCTCTCTGTAATTGTGCTGGGCGGTCCGAACAAGCGGGGTGCCCGGTTCGCTCGTCCCGGCGCCTTCCATCGCGCGCGCTGGATGGCAAAAGTCATCTATGCCATCAAACTGTTCCTGTTCCGGGAACAGTTTCAGATGTCGTCAGGCGAAGCGGCTGGAATCCGGCGATTCACCATCTTCGCCGTGTCCATCTACGTGACGGCCTGGTACAAAGCGCCGCTCCCGGCAACGGCCCCAGCCGCGGACCTCGCGCTGCTCAAGGCCCTCGTCTATTATCCGGACTCAGCGGTGGCCAAGGCGACGGCGACAGTCTTCGCCAGGCACCTATGGTACTTGAGCGAGCGCCTCGTCACCCTGGCCATCTTCGACGAGGGTATCGACTTGGCGACAAAGCGGGAGATGATTAAAGCGATGGAAGAAGAGGAAGGATCGGAGGATCCCCCGCGGCGTATCAATGTGGACCTGTCCACCGCCTCAATCGCCAACAATACATTGGCCAAGTTCACAACGACTACATCAAAGGAGTTCTTCAAGGTTCTGGACATCAGCACCGCCTTCCTGCTCAAGGATCCGGAGGAGTGGCGGACGGACCCAGCCTTCATCGCCGCATCCCGCCGAGTCCAGGCCCTTCAAGTTGTCAATGACTTCGCGGAGCGCGGGGTGGCGTTGATGCAGTCTTTCAATCTGGCCCTTACCAAGAGTGAAGACCAAAGGCAGTTCCTCTTACAAGTGGTCGAGAAGCACCGCTGTGACTTCCCAACCGCCCGCAAGTCCACCGTGACCTCTGCAAAGTAGGCAACAATGAGAGGGAGATGGGCGCCCATGATACCCCCCCCCCCCTTGAGGGGCTAATACTCGAGTTGAGGGGGACCTAGAGTTGAAAGTATGAAGTCCAGTTATATGTTTTAGGTCAAGATTAGTAGCTTGAACAAACTAGAAGTGATATTTTATTTGCTAGAGGCATAGAACATCATGATCTAAAATTTCTACTTTTCGAGAAAATATACAAACTTTGACCGTATTGAGGCAGTTCTAAATATTGTTTTATTTCAAAAATATTTTACACACGATATTTTTTGACAAAATGGAACCAGAAACGCGCCCGTCCCGATAAATATTCAAACTTTCGAAAATAAGTGTCACCCTAATATATATATATATATATATATACAGGGTGTCCGAGAATTATCTGTACAATTTTTGGCTGTTATTAAAAGTCAACCATGAAATGTAGAAATTCCAGTGTTGTCCCATTTTACAGAGAATCTCATTAAGTTTTTTCTGATACCACGTTTTGACAAGTTTTTTAGAAATGTACGTGGGTGACAGACATTGATGATTTAAAAGCAAGAATCACAGCTGCTATTGAGCGAATTGATGTGGATATGCTGCAGCGTACATGTCAACATTTGGAGTATCGATTGGATGTTTTGCGAATCACTGATGGTGCACATATCGAATGTTTGTAACAACGTTACTTTAATAAAAGAAACTTTTGAAAATACAGATTCTAAATAATCTTGTTTAAGAATTTTACGTGTGTTATCAAGAATTTTATTAAAAGATGAAATTGTACAGATAATTTTCGGACACACTGGAATTTCTAAAAAAACTTGTCAAAACTTGGTATCAGAAAAAACTTAATGAGATTCTCTGTAAAATGGGACAACACTGGAATTTCTACACTTCATGGTTGACTTTTAATAACAGCCAAAAATTGTACAGATAATTCTCGGACACCCTGTATATGAAAATGTTTATTGGCAGACTATAGTCCATATGACAAATATTATTAATACAATGACAATTCACATACTAAGGATAGAAATATATACAGTTGATTAGAAATAATACAGTAATGTCGAAATTAAGTGGAACTACAGACAGACGTTTTCGCACCAAGAATTCCAAAGCTTAGAGGATAAACGGCAGGACTCATGGATAGCTTGGATAATCGGGTTAGTTGATTTTTTAATTCTTTGCATTAGACTGTATTGAGCACGTCTTGTTACCTCCGGGAAGCTCGGGACATTGTGGGCAGAAAACATTTGCGAAGCTGAGAATCTCGGGGATAATTTATGTAAAAAATTTAGGGTTCTGTCAGAACCTTTTTTATAATTCACCCAGAGTTGCTGTCAGTATACATTACTGCAAAAAGTACGAAAGAGAGTGTCGTTAGCTTCACTTGTACAGAACCGAAAGTTCCTTATAGTCATATTCGCTTTAGCACAAACGCTTCGAGATTGTTTTCTTATATCCGAGTCATCACTCAAGTAGCTGGTAATAGTTTGACCCAAATACTTAAACTCTTGTACTTCCTCAATTACTTCATCTTTCATTTTAAACATAATATCAGCTGGCTGATTACAGCTTTTAGGATGAAATTGCATAACCTTAGTTTTTGTAACATTAAAAAGAATATCATGTTTCTGCGAATACACTTCGCAGACATTTAGTAGCCGATCCAGACCTTTAACAGAGGGACTTATTAACACCATATCATCGGCATAAACTAAGTTATTTATCCTTGTGTTATCTATACAACATCCCACTGTTGCCTCATTAAGTGAAGCAATTAATCCGTCAATATACACATTAAACAGCAGAGGAGAGAGCCTTGTCTCACCCCGCAAGAGGAGCCAAAACATTAGTAAAAGATTGGTGGGACTACCAAAATTTCAATAAATTTAATATGTACATGGGAACCTTCCTGCCTTCTAGTTTTTTAAATAATTATTGTGGTTCACTCTATCATATGCCTTACTTATATCTAGGAAACAGCTATAAATAGTTGAATTACTGTCAGTGTATTTAGATATTATTTCTTTAAGTACATAGATACACAGGTCACTTGAGTGGAACCTTTTAAAACCAAAGTGATTAGGAGATGTCCATAGGTAATCATTTAATCGGAGTAACAAGATATATATATATATATATATATATATATATATATATATATATATATATATATATTTTTTACAACAAATTCGTAGAGTTAAGTAAAACTGTACTTCTCTATGTGTTTGGCTTTTGGTTGATGGGTACCTTGAAAGAACTGATAATGGAGAGGTATTTTGCGTGTTGACGAAAGTGCTAAATTTGATGATGTTACATTTTACAAAGTCTGTTCTTAAGGAGCCGATTTATTACGGTCCAGACTCCAGACGATCAATTATTATAAATGGGTGAAAATTTTAGCAAGCCTCCAATATTATTATTATTATTATTATTATCAGAAATATTTAAATATAAATCATATCTTCGGGCTATGCATATTTTACGTACTATATATATATATATATATATATATATATATATATATATATATATATATATATATACACACACTATATATTATTATGGGCTCCTAATTGTGATTTTAAGAGGTGATTTTAACTTAAGCGTAGATATAAATTTTATTTGTATATTTAATGATGATGCATCGTCTGTAATGACAGACGAGGAATATTTTAATGGCATTCCCATTTTCCAGTTGTCACTCGTCCAATTCGAAACTTGCAAATCTGCAATTAACGATTGAAAAGAATGAAAAGGACATGTGAATTTTCATCAAATACATTTACATATAAGTATAAAGGATTTCACTTCAACGCAAAACAGTATCATCATAAGGACTGTTACTGTTCTTACTCTCTACTACTACTACTACTACTACTACTACTACCGCTACTACTAGTATTATTATTGCTGCTGCTGCTACTTACTACAAACCTATCGTCCTTTTTTTGATGGGACCATTTCATCAACACTATAATATTTCAATTTAACTTAACCCAACTTAACCTAATCCATGCTAATCTAACCAATGATAAACTAGCCTAACCTTAGCGGACCTATATATATATATATATATATATATATATATATATATATATATATATATTTTGTCGGCAGGATGTTTCGTTGACACCCTAATAACCCAGCCTAACCTAATCTAGCTCGAGCTAAATATCATATTCACGACAATGAATTTTACACCTTTAGGTAAGTTATTCACTATTAAATTAGGTTAGGTTAAGTTAGGTTAGGTTAGATTAGGCTTAGGTCAGGTCAGGATAGGTAAGATTCGATTAGGCTTAGGTAATTATTTTGAACTAAAAAAAAATTCATTGTCGTCAATCTGAAATTTTATCCTAACTTGACTTAAGTAAACCTAACCTAACTAATCTAACCCTTAATAGTTTGTCGATGAGGTGTCGTGCATCCATCTAATACTGTTGCAAACTAAAACTAATTCTTCATCAATGCCAATAATTATAATGTGCATATTTATGCATCATTAACATTGAACTTGTGTGTGTGTGTGTGTGTGTGTGTGTGTGTCCTGTAATTTAATATCCTGTATCCTGCATTGTAGATCTCCCATCCATCGTACACATACGAACTAGTGATAAGAGATAGGGCTTCGATGTGAGTGCAGGGAAGATTGATAACACAGAGAGCTTTCAGTATATTTCCGAGTTCTTTGTTATCGTGAGGCTCAGTAAAGAGCTCGGCTATTCAAACTTTTACTGAATACAGTAAGAAGTAGAGAGAGTTCAATTAATTTACAGTCTCGTACAATTAAGTATCGTTACAGATCTTACTGTTTATATTAAGGTAGAGGACTTTCAATAACTTTACAGAGTGGTGCAAATAAGTATCGTCACAGATATTGCGGATATTACCGTTTAAATTACAGTACAATATTTTCAGTAACTTTACAGAGCCGTGAAAATAAGTATTGTTACAGATATTACAGTGTAGTACTTTTACAAGTTCTTGACTGTAAATTGTAAGTGCGTGAAAGAAAAAAGAAGATTATTACGCAGCATTAATTGACAAATCCTTTCGCATTTTAATTAAATAATATTTACATGATTTTATTTATGTTTTTGACTCTCCTGATCTTCAGTTATTGATTCAAAATATTTCGTTCACTTCGTAGTATAAATTCTAAAAAGTATAATCAAATCAAAATGTTTCGATGTTTTTCAAAAGATTTCGTTCTAACCTTTGTTATATTCGGGATGATCAGCGTTGATGGTAATTATTTTGATTTGTTTATTTTTCCTTGATAATGACGTCATAATGTCCATAAATAAATAGAATTAATTAAGAAATTACGCTTATTATTTAAAGTTTAGATAATAACATCATATTTGCGGATACTCTTCAACTGCTTCGAAACTCTGTAAATAAAGAAACAGCTTCGAAGGGACCAACCCGTCTTCCGCTCTTTGGTGTCCTTTTTATATTACTTTATACCTAATAATATTATGACCTATATCCATTTCACCTACAGGACCGAACAATCGACACTCCAAAAAACTAACAACGTAAATTAGCTAACCTAACCTAGCGTAACCTAATCTAACCTAGCCTAACCTAATCTAAACTTAACCTAACTTAATCTAACCCACAGTATATTTGTCGATAGAATGGCAAGTCGATCAGGTGTCGTTATAGTATTTACAAAAATAAAGGGGGGTTTGCCCTTTTCAGAAATATTTATTATCATTATTATTATTATTATTATTATTATTATTATTATAGTTACTGATGGTCTAACCGGAAAAGAAGCTGTCAAGAGATTCTTTGAATACTTCAGGTCTGACAATCCACTTGGTATTCCAGGTACAGTATATCTTTATCAAATTTTAATACTCATAAGTATTCGTACAGAAAACTATTTCAGTGATATTCGTCTTTATCTTTTGTACCATCCTTAAATTTACCTTAAAGCGCTTCTGCCTCAAGGGTGCGCTGCTCCCACGAAGTCCGCTCAGCGCCTCCTGAGGCGGGGCCACGACGGGGTCGCCACCCTTCTTTTCTCTTGCTCCTGCCATACGATGTGGTCCCCTATTGAATTTGTGGGGGCTGGTCTGGCAGAGGAATACCCTGACACTGTGGGTTGGTCGGGTATGTTGGCTAAAAACATGTCCAAGTGTTTTTTAAAAGTATCTACTGGGACTGCACTTATATCTCTAAGGTACTGAGGCAAGGAGTTAAACAGGCGAGAACCCTGCCTAGAGATGAAGGGTTTGAATCCTTCTGAGACTGTTTGGTGGGAGGTGATATTTTTTACACATTCTGCCAGTTCTTGTTAAGGTGGGCACAATTGGTTCAGTATTGGGGGCAACTAAAAGCCCTTCTAGAATTTTCCAGGTGTAGATTAGGATGTATCTCTCAAACCTTCTCTCTATGGAATAAAGGTTGAGGCCTCTGAGTCTATCCCAGTAGTTTAATTTGTTTTTACTCACCTGTTGCCCATCAGGTTGTTTAATATACGAGGTAAAGGTTCTTTGTAGGCCCTCAATTATTTCCAATTCATTCTGTTTGTGGGGAAACCATAATTGAGAGTAGTAGTCAATGCGTGGAAGGACAAGTGATTTCCACAGGGTAAGCATGGTCATACTGTCCCTAGTTCTGAATGTCCTCAGTATATATCCTATTAGTTGTTTGCATGATGAGGTTACTTTGTCAATGTGCCTGTTGAATGTTGCATTTTCAGATAATATAATCCCTAGATCCCTTACATGATCAGTTTGTACAATATCTTTTCCTGTGGGTCCAGTGTAGTTCAATTGTTCTTTCAGGTATTTATTCGGTCCATACTTAATTAGTTCAAATTTGTCTTCATTGAAGGCCATATTGTTTGCATCTGCCCATGCATATATAGTTTATAGATCTTTTTGTAGCTCTACACAGTCTTCTTTTTCTGTAATTGGTCTTAGTATTCTGGTATCATCTGCGAATGACAGGAGAGAGCTTCCTAGGTTACAGTTTATATTGTTTAGCATTATAATGAATAGAATTGTTCCTAGTACTGTGCCTTGCGGCACTCCACTAATCACTTCTTTTTCTATAGATCTTGCTCCATTTACAATTGTTATTTGTTTTCTGTCAGAGAGAAAGGCATGGATCCATTTTCCTATTTTTCCACAAATACCAAGTTCTTTTAGTTTATGGAATAATATACCATGGTCAACCTTGTCAAAAGCTTTTGCAAAGTCTAGATAGATGACATCAACATTGTGGTTTTCTCCCAAATATTGTAGGATTGTATTGCAATGGTCTATAAGTTCAGTAAGGCAGGATCTCTTGTGTCTGAAGCCATGTTGAAAGTCTTCTAAGAGATGTTCATTTTCTATAAAACTGACAATGTGCCTTTTCAGGACTTTCTCAAATATTTTAATAATAAGGGAAGTCAAAGATATGGGTCTATAGTTCTTGGCTTCCTTTCTTGAAAAGTTTACCGTTTGTTTGGTAAAGTTTGACAAATTAAAAAAAAACAGTTCAACTCCAACATATAATGTAAAAATCAAAGAATTTGAGGAAAATAAAAAAGTAGTTAAAATGCAAAAGTTTTCGTACATTTACTTACAAAATTATTTAATGCTTTTGCTTGAATGACTTCAGTGATTCGTTTTGGGTATTTTTTCACAAGGTTTCTACATCTCTCAGTATAGTAGAAATTTTAATACTAATGATATTACTATTACTACTACTAATAATAATAATAATAATCTTTATTCAAAATGAATACATTGCATAAGATATACGTTACATCCATACTGGTTTAGTGGGCCGGGGCCGGGACTAAGACTAAGACTAAGACCAGGTTTACTCAATGTTGAGATTAACGTTTAATTTTTGTAGTTTAATTACTGTATTCTTATCCGAATATGCCGTTGGGAAGCATGACAGCTTTTCAGGCAAAAGTCTTTGAGATTCATTTCTATTTTTACAAAAGAAAAGAAGAAATATAAATAGAATTTGTTCAAAATAAAATAATGTTGCATTTACTTAACTCTGTCATTACGAATGAAAATTGAAATAATCTTTGGAATAATAGAAAATGATAATAGAAATAATAGAAAAGAAAAATGGTGAACAATACAAGTCATGATACAATCTTAAAGTTACAAAGATACGGATGAGTGAGGCATATTATAACTATGGCTTAATAAGTTATATATATATATATATATATATATATATATATATATACACCTTGTTAACCTTGTTTATGTTCCGTGCGTCGGTCTTTTTTCACACGAAGGTCAAGCTGGTCGCCCCGCCTATAGTCCTGGCTTGGTGGAGGAGCGAGTTGCTTTCTTGCGCTCTCCACCGTACATAGCCAGGTACACCCGGTTCATCTGGTACCGCCATGAGCCAGACATCTAGTCTTCTCTTGAAGACTTCAACTTTGACCCCTGTAATGTTTCTGAGGTCCTTTGGAAGCTGGTTGAAAATTCTTGGCCCCTTGACAACCAAGCTATTTTCCTTCAGAGTTCAGGGGATCCCTTGTCGGGCCTTTAATTTGGGAACACTACACATTCTGCCTTTCCTATTTTTCAGCGTTGTCTCGATGGTAATTGGGTTTAGTTTGAGGTTTGGCACCAGTTTTTCGATAATTTTCCATATGTAGATTAGGATATACCTCTCTCTTCTTCTTTCTAGGGAGTAGAGATTTAGTTTACATAGTCTTTCCCAGAAGTTGAGTTCTTTGCAACCATCAATCTTGGCTGTGAAATGTCTGTGCGTTTCTTCTAGTTTATTAATTTCTTTCTTTTTATATGTGGACGTCAAAACTGAGCAGTATTCAAATTTTGGTATGATCAGTGTTCTCAGCAGGGGAATCATTACTGTCTTGTCCCTCCTTTTGAACGTTCTTAGTACCTGTCCCGCGACTCCTTTTGCTTTGTTTATTGCTATCTGATTTTGTGTCTCGAATTTGGCATCATCAGTCATTATTACCCCCAAGTCGACCGCTTTCGTGCTTCTCTGAATTTCTTGTCTATCTGGAACATAATATGCAGTCTTTTTAAGTTCCTCATTTCTGCCATATGTCAAGAGCTGAAAGTGTTCCTGAGGATGTTATTAGACGAAAGCGCTTGTGCACCACTTTGTTTCCTTTCCCTTCGTGGTTTTATTCATCATAAATATTTTTCACGTGTCACTTTCGTGAAATAATTTTCATATATATACATACATATATATATATATATATATATATATATATATATATATTATATATATATATATATATATAAATTGACGTTAGGTTGAGTCGTAATATTTTCGTTAGTTTTAACGTTTTATTTGATGGATTCATTTAAAAAATTTTCCTAGTGTAGATCCTAGTGTAGTTTAAGTTCCCCAACTTTGACCTAGTGTAGTTTGTGTCCCCTTTTGCGTCAGGGGGACGTAACCTACATTTGCTCCGTACAGTATATTTCATATATCCAAATAATAACTTGTGTAAATTTTAATAAAAAAATGGACAAAACTCAATTAAAGTGAAGAAAATACAGGACTATTAATACAATATAATACAATACAAATGTGACAGATTATACCTACTAGAAATATGGGAAACCAGCGGTTTCCAACTATGTCGTGATGAACAATGTGATATTTCATTCCGAAACGGAAAAAACCAGTATGACGTTTTGCGAAAAATTTGTGGGTGATTGAGAAAAATGGATGTCATTTTTTAACTCAACATGCATTAATTACAACAGGACACATATAATTAGCCAGACCCCAAAATCATTGTAGGCCTATGTTATCAATGGTGTGTGCACGATTGCAGTTTTTTTAGTTACGATCATATATGATGATTTTGTCAAGTTTAATAAAAGCTTATTTGTACACATCCATTTATAGACGTGATTTAATTGCCTGTTCACTTCGTTCATTAGGTAACTGATATCGTGGTGTGTAGAAGTGAGTGTTGTATCATCTGCATGTTTGTATGATTTTCACCCATTTTTGTATGACTGGCTTCAAGGGTTAATCTGTTAATCTGTTTCTGAAATTGTTTTTCAGACGTTGGGAATTTGGGCCGAGTGTAATGTACATTCAGCATGTCGGGAAAAAGGGAGATGTTTTGTTTGATATCACAGTTTAAAGCCAGGAAGGAAGAAATCATTCTCTATTTGAATTATATGCTGTTTTTGCTGTTTGTTTGTTTTTAATGTACATAACTTTGATTTTTGTTAGTTGTTAAATCTGGATAAATATACATTTCTATTTGTTTAAAGATTTTATGAATTATATACAGCATATAGGGCCTTCTCTCTTATTAGCCATAGGCCCCTCATAGCCTTAATCCGGCCTAGTCCTCATGGAACAACGAAAATTTGTGTTCCGATTTTTTTATAAATTTAAAGAATTCATTCAACTTCTACAAAGTTACAAAGATTATATACAGGTTACATATAGATATTTGAAAGACCTCTAGACCAAAGCGAAACATTTGCATGGTAAAAAGAATAATTATAGTCCAAGATTTGAGATAATCACGAAATCCTATAATACACCTTGTTCATACATAGTTCTTTCTTCCTACAGGAGAAGGACACTGCATACACAAAGACTTGCATAAAATTTAATGTCCTAGGGTGTTTTCTAATGAACTTCAAGTCAGATAATATCTTTATATTCTTTGTTTATACAGTTTTCAGATGTGCTTCAACCCTTCCAAATGGCTTCATTTTATAAAAATATTTTTGCTTCAGTTGCGAATTTTGAAGAACCGATGGAAATTTACTCCCCTCTTGAGATTGTTCCAGTAAGAGTCATCAATGGTAAACTTTCTGGTCACTCCAAAATAAAATTTGAACAAATTTTCGTGGATTTCCTCTGGTTGACAGTAAGTCAACTTTAATTTTATGGTATTTATCAAACAACTTCTCTTTTTGGAAGTTCATAAGTTTTTTAACTATCGTTAATATTACTGAAGTCATCTTTAATATAATCTTTAATGATAGTGAAGTTATTGGAGTTACCGGGGTTATTTTTAATTTTCATTAAGGAATATCACACATAAGCACACACACATGATTTTGCATAATGCAAAAAATACTCCCACCAGGATTCGAACTCAGCACCTCTGGAATAGAAGGTGAGGACGTTAACCATTACGATATAGCAAGAAAACGCTGTACTAATCTTCTCTAATTGTAGTGTAATGGTTAGGCCCCTCGCTTTCTATTCAAGAAGTGCTGGGTTCGAATCCTAGTATGGGTATTTTTGCATCATACCACAGATAGTTTAATACTTTGGAAAATTACTCTTGAACTTTTTTTTATATTACCCTGTAGAAAATATGTACAGGGTGATCCCAAAAAAACTATTACCCTGATTTTGAACAATATAATTTTACCTTCATCAAATGTTATTTGTACAATCAATATATGTGTCCTGTATAGAATTTCATGGTCTATCTCGTGAAGTTGGATTTTTGCTAACTGTAACCATTATTTTGTAATTCTTTGTTATACAGACACGGGTATAAAAACTTTCTGTTTCTATACAGTTACCTAATTGAGTCCAAGATTATGCGGAATATGCCCTCCTCCATTATCAATGCACGCTTGCAACCTTGCTCGCCATTGATCTACCGCATCAAGGATTTTTTCTTGATAATAAGCAGCAGTGATTTTGGCATTTTGATAAAAAAAACAATCTCGGACTTCCCTATCTTTGAAATAAAGATGGAAACCATGACTTTTAGAGAAAAATGCGGACGTTCCCTGCAAAGTCAATCTAGACTGATGGATTTTTTGTCCTGTCTTCCATAAACTCAGTCATTTTGTGTGTTCATTGTTGAAGCAACCGTAAAGGTCTTCTCGTCGCTGAACCATATTTTCGACACTTCTCTGTCTGGGAATCGATCTAACAGAGCACGATATTTTTCAACTCTTGCTTGCTTATTTGATGCAGAGAGCTTATGAACTTCGACTTTTTTTAAAATATTTAAGACCCAGATCATCTTTTACTATACGACGAACACTAGAGCGAGAAATACCAGTAGTTTTTGAAATTTCTCTAACGGACTTGTGGTTGTTGGGTCGTTCTTCTTGACTGCATATCATGGATGAAACCGTGTCAATATTTTCCTCAGTACGTGATGTTTTTGGCCTTTCACTGCCTTCTTTTCGTTTGGTCGACCCTGTGATATCGATTTTCTTTATGAGATATTGAAGTCCAGGTATCGTCCATCGTTTATTTGGAAACTCTTTCTTCATTCGTTTTGCACCGCCAGTGTTTCTCCTTATGCAGGTTCAATATCAATGCTTCATCTTCCAAAGAGTATTTCATATGTTATAACTTGTTCACCAACTATAGCAGAATGATGGTCTGAAATGGAAAAGGAAATAAATTAATTATTTTATGTAAAAATTATGAAAATTAATTATTTATGGAGAAACTGACTGTCATCTGAAAGTATCAGTTGCTGACTTTGACCGCCTTTCAATTGAGCACCATATTATCATACGTCCCTCCAGTTGTGAGCCTGTACCTCTACTCCTGGGACGTTGAATCTAGATTCAAAACCAGCGTTTGAATGAGTAAAAGTATGGGTACAACATACGGCCTCAGCAGTAAGATCAGTATACAGGGTGAGCCACAATATTTTTTCAAATGTTGGGTAATAGGTTTTTTGGCCCACCCGGTATATATATATATATATAAAACCCGGAAACCCCCGAGCCAAATCGCTTCCGGGCAAGAAGCTACCAGAACAGTTAGTCGGAAACGGATCTCCCTCGGAGGACCATAGAGCAACGAAACAAGCGATACCGAAGAAAAACGAACTTGAAATGCACAAGGGGCAACAAAAAACAAAAACCATAAATATTGTCCTGGCTAATATTCAAGGAATAAAACCAAACCAATCACTCAACAAAGTTTCGTAAATGAAAGGATTTATGAACGAAACAAGGACGGACATCGCATGCCTCACAGAAACTCATCTTAAGGATTGCCAAGGAAATTGTAAAAACTGCGAACACTGTATTGATAAGAAAGAGATAAATATAGAGGGTTTCAACTGACTAAGAACGGATAGAACAGCGAGACGTAAAGGTGGCTGTGCTATATATGTACATGAAGGTCATATGACAGACGGTAATAAGTAAATCCAACAGCTTTGTGGAACTCCTAGCGATGAAAATAGAAAAACTAAATGTGATACTGATAGTCATCTATAGACCTCCAAACATCCCAACCGAAAAATTCTCGGAGGCGATTGATGATATCAGAAACCTAATAAAGGCCATACATAAACCCCCCATCCCCCAATATAATGATCTGCGGAGACTTTAACTTCCCATTTATAAAATGAAAAAAGGTGGATGGGAATATATATATACACCAGGACAAGGGGGGGCACAAGACAAGACCAGGAGCAAGCAAAAATGTTGATGGCTCTCACAAATGAGTTTATGCTGACACAGGAGATAACAGAAAATACCAGAAAAAATAATTGCCTAGATCTGGTATTCACAAATAACACGAATTTGATTGTTGATATAAAAATAAACCCAACCATTACTTAATCGAGACATCAACAAATATGGCGACAACATTAAAAGACAGTACACATATTGAGGAAAGAAGCAAATTTGGGGGCCTTTAACTTAAACTCCAAGACCATAAATTGAGAAGCAATCAGATCGCACATAGCCCAAATAGAGTGGAGAACAGGCTTAGAGAATAAAACAACTGAAGAAATACTAACAACCTTGGAAGAAAAGACGCTGAGAATTCTAGAAAAATATGCTCCGAAATCACAGCCAAAAGGAAAGAGGAGCTGGTTGGAGAGGCAAAAGAGAAGAATATTCCGCAAAGGAAAGAGAGTGAGGGCGAAGATAGCCAATTGCAGGAGATAATGCCAGGAAAGTAATACAAGAAAAACTGAAGGGTATCGATAAGGAAATACAAACCCTGATTAAGGACCATACAGAGAGGGAAGAGGACAAGGCGGTAGAAGCAATAATGGAAAATCCAAAATACTTCTATAGCTATGCGAGAAGGAAAACAAAAACGCGCGCCGCTATCGGGCCCTTAAGGAAGATAAATAATGAACTAACCGACGATCTAAAAGAAATATCTGAAACATTGAGAGCCCAGTATGAATCAGTTTTCAGTACCCCAAAAAGTGACAAAGCGATACCTGACATAGATGCACTCTTTGAAGAGAAATTGCAAGGAGGGTGTATAACAGACTTTGATTTAACCCAGATGTAGCGAGAACTATAGGACAAATGAAACCACATTCAGCTGCAGGTCCGGACAATTGGAACGCATTATTGATTAAAAACTGTAAAAATGAAATAGCAACTGAAATGAACTGTAAAAATAAACACTTTTATACTGGATATGGAGAAGATCCCTAGACAATGGGGAAATACCGAGCATCTTGAAAAGAGCAAACATTGTCCCTAAAATAAAGGCGGGGATAGATCTCAAGCAAAGAACTATAGACCAGTGCCATTGACGTCCCACCTCACCAAAGTATTTGAAAGAATAGTTAGAGAGAAAATCTACGATTTCTTGGAGACACTGGAAAGATTCAACGAAAATCAGCACGGATTCTGATCAGGTAGATCAGTGGTTGGCAACCTATGACCCGCGGCAACAATTTCGCTGACCCGCGAAAGTATATAGTTGTAGTATATAGTATATATAAAATAATAAGTGTAATAAATATTATTAAAGGAAGAGTGCTTTTTATTTTAAAATGTCCCGAAAGTAGTGTATTTTGATTTAAATTTTGAACACTGACCCATTATCAAATTACCAATAAATCAAATTGACCCAGTTTTGAAAAAACTTGCCGAGCACTGAGGTAGATCATGCCTATTACAACTAATAGAGCACTATAACAATATCCTAGATGCACTGGAAGGCAATGACAACTACGATGTCATATACGCGGATTTTGCTAAAGCTTTCGACAAATGTGTTCATGGTATAATAGTACATGAAATGAAATATATGGGAACAACAGGCAAAGTGGGAAAATGGATCTACAACTTCCTCAGAGAACGTCTACAGGTCGTCAAAATTCAAGATATATCATCATCAGAATCGGAAGTACGCAGCTCAGTACCACAAGGTACAGTACTGGCCCCACTCCTGTTCATTATCATGCTAACAGACACAGACAGTGGAGTAAACAGCAACAGTATAGTAACATCCTTTGCAGACGATACAAAGATCAGCAGAAAAATCATCGATGTAAATGATGTGGAGGTCATATCTCAGCTCTTGAGATATGGTAGAAATGAGGAACTTAACCAGACTGCATATTATACTCCAGAAAGACAGGAAATTCAGAAAAGCATGAAAGCGATCGATCTGGGGGTAATAATGACCCATGATGCGAAATTCGAAACACAAAATCAGATAGCGATAAATAAAGCAAAAAGAGTTGCGGGACAGGTACTAAGAACATTTAAAAGAAGGGACAGGACACTAATGATTCCCCTGCTGATAACACTGATTACACCAAAACCTGAATACTGCTCAGTTTTGACGTCCCCATATAAAAAGGAAGAAAATAATAGACTAGAAGAAACGCAGAGACATTTCACAGCAAAGACTGATGGCTGCAAAGAACTCAACTACTGGGAAAGACTACGTAAACTAAATCTGTACTCCCTGGAAAGAAGAGAGGTACACCATAATCTACAGTACATATGGAAAATGATCGAAAAACTGGTACCAAACCTCAAACTAAACCCAATTACCATTCAAACAACACTGGAAAATAGGAAAGGCAGGATGTGTAGTGTTCCCAAATTAAACGCCCGACAAGGGACCTCTTCAACACTGAAGGAAAATAGCTTGGTTGTCAGGGAGCCAAGACTTTTTCACCAGCTTCCAAAGGACCTCAGAAACGTTATAGGAGTCAAAGTTGAAGTCTTCAAGAGAAGACTAGATGCCTGGCTCAGGACGGTACCAGATGAGCCGGGTGTACCTGGCTATGTATGGTGGAGAGCGCAAGAAAGCAACTCGCTCCTCCACCAAGCCAGGACTAGAGGCGGGGCCACCAGCTTCACCTTCGTGTGAAGAGAGACCAACACACGGAACATCAACGAGGTTATATATATATATATATATATATATATATATATATATATATATATATACAGGGTGGTTAAAAAAAAAGTGACCCCTTAGAGGTAAATTGTCATATTAAAAGAAGTAAGGGGACTAGAGCTCCCAAACTTCATAGATCCTTACCTTAGCATGTTGTTCGTCTTAATTGAGAAGTTGCTCGATATGTCCCCCTTCCTGCTCAACGCAGGCCTCCAAACATGAACGCCACTGCTCAATACAGCTGTTTACATATCGTTGAGACACCTTCTCCAAGCCGAGCAGAATTCTTTCGCGTAGTTCATCTTTGTCTCTTATAATGGTACCAGGGACGTAAACTTTGGACTTCAGGGCTTCCCAAACATCATAATCTAGTGGTGAAAGATCGGGGCTACTAGCCGGCCACATATTGGGTTCGATAAAATGCGGTGTTTCGTTCTCAAGGAATGTGACAGTTTGGCGTGCTCTGTGAGCAGGGGCTCCATCTTGTTGGAAAATATATCTTTCACTCTGTCTAACTGATATTCGACGAATTAGTGGTGAAAGATATATATATATATATATATATATATATATATATATATATATAAGCAGAAAGCAACAGACAAGGAAAGAAACATCCATCAAGTTGGAAAGGGACTATATTTTGTATATTGCAACGTTTCAAGCACAAACTATGCTCATCCTCAGGCAAAAATTCTAAAAAGTTAAAAACAATATTAAAAACCATAATGACATTAACAAATTAAAATAGGGAAAAAATCCACAAGCATTAAAAACAGTCACACTAAAAAAATTCTAAAAAGTTACAATTAAAAACCATAATGACTATTATGAAACAAAAGCGAACAATTAACAAGCTTTAAAACAATAAAAGTGACACTAAAAACGAACAATGAATAACAGCTATAAAATACAAAATGTAAAACTCAAAAAACTCAAAATTCACAGGCTATCTTTTAAAACACTAAAAAATTAAAAACCCACACTAAAAGGAACACACCTTAAGTCTAAGCAGCACAGATTCCGAGGCAAAACTAAAAAACAGAAACATCTAAAACCAAGTAAAGGTTGGTTGTTCAAGATGTTCAGTTTAGACGGAGGGGAACGGATGAAATGTCAGAGTTAAGCGAAGGGGAGAGTTTTTTAATATACAGGGATTCTAGAAGTCTTAACGTTTGCTCACACGGAGCGGAATCTAAAATGTTAAAATTAGCTAAAGTTATATCGACTTTGCATAGAACAACATGGCTGCGTATAGCTGAAGCTTCTTTAGTTTTCAAAGGTTTGTCAGTTCTATGGCTTATGCCCATATGGGCACAGAAACGCGACTCGAGGCTCCGCACAGTATATTAAAAAAAAAAACTCTCCCCTTCGCTTAACTCTGACATTTCATCCGTTCCCCTCCGTCTAAACTGAACATCTTGAACAACCAACCTTTACTTGGTTTTAGATGTTTCTGTTTTTTTAGTTTTGCCTCGGAATCTGTGCTGCTTAGACTTAAGGTGTGTTCCTTTTAGTGTGGGTTTTTAATTTTTTAGTGTTTTAAAAGATAGCCTGTGAATTTTGAGTTTTTTGAGTTTTACATTTTGTATTTTATAGCTGTTATTCATTGTTCGTTTTTAGTGTCACTTTTATTGTTTTAAAGCTTGTTAATTGTTCGCTTTTGTTTCATAATAGTCATTATGGTTTTTAATTGTAACTTTTTAGAATTTTTTTAGTGTGACTGTTTTTAATGCTTGTGGATTTTTTCCCTATTTTAATTTGTTAATGTCATTATGGTTTTTAATATTGTTTTTAACTTTTTAGAATTTTTGCCTGAGGATGAGCATAGTTTGTGCTTGAAACGTTGCAATATACAAAATATAGTCCCTTTCCAACTTGATGGATGTTTCTTTCCTTGTCTGTTGCTTTCTGCTTAAATTGAAATTGAAGCTTGCCAGAAGCGGCCTTCACCAATATGTACGTATATATATATATATATATATATATATATATATTAGGGTGATTAAAAAAACAGGGGTTAAAAAATGGTTGTTTCTTTTTTTTGTGTCCAACCCTTAGTTTGGTTCATTTTGCATAAAAAAACAATCTGAATATTTAAATCATTATTTCAAGTTTTAGGGGTTGTTACGACCGTCAAAATTTATGAATTTGCATAGTTTTCACTCTTCTGCTCTACTGCCAATCTTATACCGTTTCCATACCGCCCCTGAGGTACAGTATGCGGCGTGTTGTCTTTTTTTTATAGTGGAAGCTCCCCTGTAGGCCTATCATAACCACTGACAGAAGTAGAGTTTAGAATTTTGATATATTTATTACTTGATTAGTGTTTTTTTCTTTCTATTGGGATAAGCAGCCCTGTGGTTTTTGACCACTTGTAGCAGAAATTGTTTCTGCTCTTCATTGTTTGTTAAGAGCTTGTTGTATTCATTCATTAGTCTAACTCCCCTTTCAGCTATGTCATTAACAACTTTCATTTGGTGGATATTTTTCTTTACAGTATTGTACAGTTTATCTTTGTGCCATTCAGCAGCATCTTTGCTGAAAAAAGTTCATGCAAATCCTGTAATTTCGAAGAACCTTCGAGTATTTGATGTTACAAAGTCTTCTAGTTCTTTTACTTGAATGAGTTCAGGGTTTAAAGTAGCCTGTTTTGCTGGATGTGTTTCCCCACGGTTTTGCAAAGCCATTACCATTTTGTTCTTTGTTTCAGCAGGCACCTCGTCATCAAAGAAGGCGAAAGCAACAAGTTCCTCAGATAGATACTAAAGATGACCCAATATCTTTTTCAGAGCAACAGATGAAATAGACGTGTCATTCTGTTTGTACAGATCAAGGTTCTTTAATAGCTCTTGATCTTGACGAGGAACAACAGATGGTGCAGGAGCTGTAAACCAAGCTTTTACATGCAGCCGAACAGCAAACAGGCAGATGTTTCTTATTCCTTTTTCTTCCTCAGGAATAATCTTAAACTGGGATTTGAACATCCAAATTTTCAAAGAATATGTTACTTTGGCCATCCATCTAGCTCGGTGAAGCCCTGCTGGACTTTTAAACGAGATTCCACAGTTTGGTTCTCCTCCCAGGAAAATGATTGTGAGTTGTAGTAGTTCACTGTAGTCATCGCGGTGCTGGTATTTATCAAGTTGGTTTGATGCAAATGCAATCATATCAACTTTAATATCAGCTACATCTTCACCTGTTTCCGGCTCTGATAAAGCTGTTAGATAATGTTGCTTGTTGAAACGAGGCCATTTTGTCCTGAATCGTTTAAAAGTCTCAATTTCTGGACCTGATGATGGTGGTAATGACTTTTCAACCACAACTTCCACAGTAATTTTGAGTATGTGATGGCAACAGGCTAACCACAACATATCCTTATCCATTTTTTGTTCAAGAAGAATACAGGTACCCTTTCTAGGACCAGTATTGGCTGCTGTGTCGAAACACATGCATTTAATTTGTTCACTGATACCCCATTCAAGCGGTGCCTCATATACAGCAGTTGCTGTTAATTGGCCAGTGCCCGAATCACACCAAGGAGTTGATCCACTCCTTCCCTAGAAACCAATATAGGTAGTCGGTCAACAACTTCCCTGCTCGTTATATCTGTCTTTCTCTGCGAATAGATGAATAACTAATGTTGTATTCTTCTGGTTTTTTCCAAGACTTTGAATTGTTGGTGTGAGAACAAGCGAGGCCTTTCGGTCATTTAGTTTACCAACATCAAGACTAGCTAACAATTTGCTGTCAAACACTTTTCTTCGTTTAGTTACTATTTTTCTTGAAGTAGATGGTCCAGGTGTAGCATCTATGTTAATGGTATCATCTGTAGTTGTCATAGCTTCCATTTCTTGTTCTAATTCAGATGATGTACTGCTGAGAACTATAGTCTCTTCAAGCCTTTTTCTTTTGTCCTCTTCTCGTGACCTCCTTTTTTCATAGTGTTGTTGTCTTTCTATTATTATCTGTTCTTTTTTAGCTAAAGCTTTATCAATGTTGCCCATTCTGCCTCGCCGTCCTTTTTCACGCTGTGCTTTTAGAAAATTTCTGTCTTCTTCTATATGAATAAGATTCATAGCGTTCGCGTGAGCTATGTCAAATAAATTTTCTAGTTCTTCTTTTCATTTCTCCTCTTTATCAATTAAGGTTTGCGATCGCTTGGATTTGTTTTCTTTGTTTTTCTTCAACATTTGCCATTCATTCAAGATTCCTTGAATTTTATCAACTATATGTATTTTTTGTTTAGTTGGTATCCGTGCTTTTACCCAAACTGTCAACACATCACTCGCAGTAGGGAAGCATGATTCTCTGATACTTTGATGTTCATTATGTCTGCCTTGATGGCAGTACTGATGCTTTCAGTGTGGCTGAAAGATGTCCAATAAGCCAAACATCCGTCTCTTTCCTCGTAGAACACCGGGATGAGGGAGTACTTGATGATGTACCTTCCATGTTAGATAGACGTACTCGTTAACTCTAATAAAGCATAACTGCTACCGAATGCTGTGGCCAGTAGATGGCTGTCTTGGACACCCGCAAGAGAAGAGGGGAAGGGGGTCAGAGGGGGGGAAGTGAGTGAAGTAAATTGATACATGAATAGGCCTAAACTTTTATTTAAGTTAAAGAACATACCATATAAATAGGAAAATAATGAAATTTTGCATGTTCGGTAATCGGTAGTAACCCCTAAATATCATTTAAAATTTCTAAAAAAATTATAAAAAAGTTTCTTCGCCAAATGGAACCTAATGACGGGTTGAACACATTAAAAATCAAAAGTTCATTTTTTTTTGCATTTTTTGTTTTATATATATATATATATATATATATATATATATATATATATATATATATATGTGTGTGTGGGTGTGTGTGTGTGTGTACAAATAGAAAATGGAATACCATGTATTTCTCTATTTCTTTCTTCTTTCGCATACAGGGTTCAGCCAAAATAAGTGCCTCAAGGCTTGAATTCTTCGGAAACTACAGTTGGCCTGGATTCTATTTTACGAGTGAAGGATTTATGAATGCTACCTTCTGGAACATCTCTGGTTACTCCAATTTTACTATGTTTATTGACGAAAATAATTTACTTCAGGTGACAGACATACAGGTAAGTGTTCAGTCCGGTAAGATTTGGTTGTTAACATTTGAATTATATACATATGTATATACAGGCTTTGCCAGAAGTATGAGCCACCTTGAGATTTTTGCAATTAACAGTGAACTATTCAACCAACTAATATTTTAAGTTTTTTGTATTTTAGGTGAAAGTTATAAATAAGTTATGTGGCTAAAGGTTTCTTATCATTTGTGGTTACGTAGACATTTATGTGGCTGGTAGTGCACTGAGCGAAATTCAGTCGTGAGAGTGCCAATTAAAAACACTAATAATTGTGTAAATTTTGCACTAATATTAATATTATTAATTTAAAACTAGTAAAACTGATTCTAAATGGCTGAAGCAAGAGAACTAACAGAAGAAGAAAGAGCTCAAATAGTGTTACCAGCTTCAGAAGGGTTCTCGCAGGTTACAATTTCAGAGACTAAAGTGTTGTAGATGGGATGTGCAAATGACGCTTAAACAATTCAAATAAATAATGTAGTGGTCGAAAAAAGAGTAACATCTTATCGTCAGGATCGAATGTTGAAATGGCTGTTCGTCACAAATCGTAAAAACAATCTTCAGAGGTTCGCTCTGATTTTCAAGAGGCCACTTGAGTGTGTCATTTTGAAAGAACCGTGAGAAGACGACTTGCTGAAACAAGGCTCAAAGGCTGTAAGGCAAAAAAGAAGCCATGGTTGTCAGAGGTCAATAGCAAAAACAGAAAAAAAAAGACAGCAATGCGCAAAAGAGTGCTAACATTTGAAGATTGGACAAAAATTCTTTGGTCCAACGAAAGTAAATTTGAGGTAAGTCGATCAGTTTTTAAACAACTTAAATCTTCCCTCATTTTTCAACTGAAGTGTTGTACTCGCTGATGTTTGGCACTCACTGTTTTAACATAATTTTACGGGTTTTCGAAACTTCTTTGGCAACCTATAAATAAGAACGAAAGTAAAATTTGGAGTAAGAAGCGTGATGGCACGGGGTTCATGTCTTTGGAGGGGGTCAGAAAGCGGCTTTTATGCGAGGGAAGGATGAATTCCCGAACCTATGTAAACATGTTAGAAAATGTTCTGGATCCGTCTATTGACATGTTTTCTTCAGAAATTCAAAAAACTGAAGTATTATTTCAACAAAACAATGTTTCATGCCATACTTCAGATGTAACTAAGCACCTGCTTGAGACAAGGAAAAATTAAACAGATCGATTGACCTCATCAGTTTCCTGATTTAAATCTAACTGAAAATTTGTTGGAGATTTTGAAGAAAAATGCCCCAAAACACGAATGTACGTCAAAAACTGAATTCTCAACAATAACACAAAATGAATGGAAAAAATCGCGAGTGCCACCTGTACCCATCTCGTCAATACAATACCCAAACCATTAAGTGCTCTAATTAAAGCCAATGGAAATTGCACTAAATATTAAATATTACATTAAAAAATATTTATATAACATCATGTCAATTCATATTCCTTTTAGAACTCTCTCGTCGCTCAAATTATTTTGGGTGCCTCATACTCTGGCGAAGGGATATATATATATATATATATATATATATATATATATATATATATATATATATATATATATAATATATATGGGATGAATTTCACAATTAGACACGTGAAATGAATGAATGATGCAAACCCACAAAGAAAAAGAAAAATGATTCCAAGGCCTTTTGTGTATTCAGAAGTACATCTCATGAGGGCATTCCCTTGTGGGTTTGCATCATATATATTCTGAAGGACCAAAAACTAATTTGACTAATTGCTCTAACTCCTGTATTATTATTACTAGCACCATCGGGATTCGAACCCCCGACTTCATGCAGCATTTCCACTTATAGGAAAACGATGTTACCTTCTGACCTATGAGAGCTGGCACTTATAACTGGATGTAGGAATAGGAAGTGTGCCGGAAGAGACATTTGTCGCTGAACGTGAAGAACTAAGAGCGGAGATTTATGGTATACGTGTGACAATAAAACCCACACTAATAGACGGAGTTTATTTTCACAACAGTTTCGATGCCCACTGCCATCCTCTTCGAGCGGATACAGATAAACGAATAAACAAAAGTAAGTAAGGAAACAATCATTCGTTTTTCTGTATCCGCCCGAAGAGGATGCCAGTGGGCATCGAAACTGTTGTGGAAATAAACTCCGTCTATTAGTGTGGGTTTTATTGTCACATTTCGACCTCCACGTAAAAGTGAAGTTTTCCATAAGTTATATAGAGTATAAGTCAATATATGACGAAGGTTCAACTACACCTTCATCTCATGTATACTTCCACACAAAGGGGAAAGAGATAGCCATCTGTGGATGTATGAAGTTACGAGCTTTATATATATATTATATATATATATATTATATATATATATATATATATATATATATATATATATATATATATATATATATATATATATATATATATATATATATATACACTTCTTTTTGTTTTATAAGTTTGTATACCAATATGTATAGTTATAACGTTAAGCCAAATAAAATCATAATAAAAGCATGGTATTTTGAGCTAAATATTTGATATAAGGAAAACCGGTAGTGGAAATGAAGTAGGGTCACGGAAGGAAGGAGTTTGGGGTATCTAAAGGAACAACAACCTTTGAAGTTTCTGAATCTGAGAGCGAACGGTATTAAAATTTTGTAAGCAATTTAAGAATATCATTTTAATACATGATTATGAGGCTGGAAAATAGCTTCATATATTTGTAATACATTAATGAAGTTCTCTTTTATATAAAAAAGATCAAGCAAGAGAGCGAAGACGTTTTCATAAATTTCACAAATCTCATTTGGGAACATGAATTAATAATTTCTTCAGGAGCTGTTGAAGTCTTTTTCGATGAAATCGTTCTGGAGATATTTCGACAGGTAAAGGTTAATTAAAATAAGTGTGTGTGTGTGTGTGTGTGTGGTGTGTGGGTGTGGGTGTAAATGAGGCACAACAATAGAAATTTTTTTATCCTAAGAGTTTTAAATAGCATGGCTAGATTTATATAGTCTATACCAGAAAGCGTTGATGCCCATACCACACACACACACACACACACACACATATATATATATATATATATATATATATATATACATTTTAACTGCAAACACGCAGTATAATTAACATAAAGAACGACGCTTGTATAGGAGAATATTCCGCGCAAGATGAGGAGAGAGAACGAAACAAATGAAAAAAATGAGGTAACCACCCGGGAATCGAACCCGGGATCTTCCGATTGCCGGTCAGATATGATAACCATTACACCACGGGCCTCACTCGAACGAATGCCGTAATTCTCCTACATACGCGCAGAAACCAATGCCCTCATTTGTTTCGTTCTCTCTCTTTATCTTGCGCGGCATATTCTCCTATACAAGCGTCGTTCTTTACGTTAATTATACTGCGTGTTTGCAGTTAAAATGTATATAATGTTACGGCATGCGAGAGGTGCCCCCTTGGGGCATTGGTTTCTGCGCGTATGTAGGAGAATTATGGCATTTGTTCGAGTGAGGCCCGTGGTGTAATGGTTATCATATCTGACCGGCAATCGGAAGATCCCGGGTTCGATTCCCGGGTGGTTACCTCATTTTTTCATTTGTTTCGTTCTCTCTCCTCATCTTTCGCGGAATATTCTCCTATACAAGCGTCGTTCTTTACGTTATATATATATATATATATATATATATATACTCTTTTTTGTTTTATATGTTTGTATACCAATATGTATAGTTATAACGTTATGCCAAATAAAATCATGATTTGGTTCAAGGACTTATATTAGTGAAATCTTTGTCTTTTATTTCAAAAAACAGCTTCGACCTTTTCTGATTTCGGAAGTAAACAGAAACGTTGCGAAATTTCTTTCAACGCTTCCTCCTGCCGAATCTTTTATGACTCCTGAAGATGCAAAAGAAGTTTCTTCCTCGGGAGAAAGTCACTCAAAAACTCTCGCCATTCTGCTCAGAAGACTCGTATATTACTTAGGAATGGATCCTCTCTACTTACCGGACAAGAAAAAAAAAGTTATGGGGATAAATTTCAAGGTGAGGACTATTTTCCTTCGCTAATTGGCATTCACCCAATCGTCACACTCGGAGTCAACTCTAACTTTGGTTTATTTGGTCATTCCATTTCTTTTAGGAGAAGCAAATTGAAAATGTTCGAGATGATCCAGCTTCCTATATCGACACCATAGGGTGTTTTGATCCCTATTTCAGATACTCACTTCAGTACATTCCTCGTTGAATCGGCAACGTTACGATATATAACCAAAGCCTTTATATGCTGAGGGGTTGGGATCCTATCTGTGCGTGTAAAACACAATCAGATCGTTTATATGCTTCGGGGTTGGGATCCTATCTGTGTAAAGCACGCTAAAATCCTTTATATGCTTAGGGGTTGGGATCCTATCTATGTAAAACACACTACGGTCCTATCTATATAAAACTCACTAACATCCTTCATACGCTTATGGGTTTGGGGCAATATTTGCGTAAAATACATTCTCCAAGAGTGGTGTGCTGCGCGCATGTGCATGCAAGAATTTTCTCTAATGCAGTATATTATTTGGAGGGAGCTGAGAAGCTGTTACTTTATATATATGGTAAGCAGGAGAACCGCTGGAGTGCGAACAAGCAATATGGCTAGAATGGAAAACCTGTATATATGGGAGTAGGTGGGCGGAAGAGTGATGACTGAAGGTTCCGCGCATTGAACTGGAATATCGTTCGATTTATGATTGGTTTTTCCATAGGAATTCTTGTTAAATTGTTCGAACCCGCTTGTAAGAGTGACTCTTATTTGCATATAAGAATAATATCTATATTCGCTGGTGATGGATGTAGAGTGGGAGTGAGTGTTTAGATAGATCATTCGTCTGACCAGTCATTAAATATCATTGTATACCAATATCAATAATTTACTTCATTTTCTGCAATAGTCTTTAGCGAATAAATTCAGCTCAACCTAAAGGAATGAATTAAAAGAGTCAAACTGAGTGTATCTCATCTCATCTGTTAATCTTATCTCATTTGTGTATCTCATCTGTGTATATTTCATATAATTTGAATGGCGTAGAGCCAAACTCAAGGTTAAGAGATTGGAGTTTTGCGAGGCAGATGGAAAAATAAATTATTAATTTATATTGTTATAATTTCTTTGGGAAGCCGTATTTCTTAAAATTACAAATTTTGAAGTACTTTAGATATCCTTTCATATTTATAATTTATATATATATATATACAGTATATACACGGTGTCCATAAAATACATTTATTTATACAAATAGTTACAGTATTTGTTCGAAATGATTCCCACCAATCTCAAAACATGTTTGTAAACGAAAAAGCAGGTTTCTTTGAATGTTCCTCAACATATTTGGCCTGATGGAGCCGACTTCATCTTGAAATAAATAGACATTGCTTATTTTCCTATGATGCGTGACTTTATGGACACCCTGTATATGTTACACACAGACCGGACCATGCGTGGAACAAGGAACTCTTCTGAGATAATTAAATCCACTATAGTCCGAATAAGTAATAGTAAATGGCAAATACTAAAGTTTTTCTTTTTCATGATGGAAGCCCAAGGTGGGCAACGGGTCACTAGCAAAGAGGCTTATTTTGAGGCTTCTTTGTTAGTGACCCATTGCCCACCTTGGGCTTCCATCATGAAAAAGGAAAACTTCAGTATCTGCCATTTACCATTACTTATCCGGAATATAGTGGATTTAATTATCCCAGAAGAGTTCCTTGTTCCACGCATGGTCCGGTCTGTGTGTAACATAAAAGTTTCTCAGGGGACCATTCTGAGTTGTTGCATATATATATATATATATATATATATATATATATATATATATATATATATATATATATATATATATGGGATTGAACTCAGAATGGTCCCCTGAGGTTCTTTCATGATACACAGAGACCGTGCATAAAACAAGGAACTCTTATCGTGTATCATATATATATATATATATATATATATATATATAACGTAAAGAACGACGCTTGTATAGGAGAATATTCCGCGCAAGATGAGGAGAGAGAACGAAACAAATGAAAAATGAGGTAACCACCCGGGAATCGAACCCGGGATCTTCCGATTGCCGGTCAGATATGATAACCATTACACCATGGGCCTCACTCGATCAAATGCCGTAATTCTCCTACATACGCGCAGAAACAAATGCCCCAAGGGGGCACCTCCCGCATGCCGTACATTATATACATTTTAACTGCAAACACGCAGTATAATTAACGTAAAGAACGACGCTTGTATAGGAGAATATTCCGCGCAAGATGAGGATTGGCATTGGTTTCTGCGCGTATGTAGGAGAATTACGGCATTTGATCGAGTGAGGCCCATGGTGTAATGGTTATCATATCTGACCGGCAATCGGAAGATCCCGGGTTCGATTCCCGGGTGGTTACCTCATTTTTCATTTGTTTCGTTCTCTCTCCTCATCTTGCACGGAATATTCTCCTATACAAGCGTCGTTCTTTACGTTAATTATACTGCGTGTTTGCAGTTAAAATGTATATATATATATATATATATATATATAATATATATATATATATATATATATATATATATATATATATATAACTGAATATATCGATTTCTTAAATTTTTTCTCGACTGAAACTGTAATTGGTTTGTTTAAAGGTGTCCAATATAGTCTTATTTGGAATTTCTACAGTCAGTGACATCGACTCTTTATTTGTCGTTTATCAAGAAAAGCAAATCTTCCTGGAATCTTCGGTAAGATTGATAAGTTTAGGTTTCAAATCTCTGCAGATGTAAAATGCAATTTTGCAGTCGCTTGTATATAGTCTCAAAATGCTAAATGCTACGCACTTATTATGCGATTAATTATATGTTCTCTCGCCATATAACGCTGCAGGGAACATAATTTATGTTTGCTTTACATGACAATACACTGAAAAATCAAAGAGAGAGAGAGAGAGAGAGAGAGAGAGAGAGAGAGAGAGAGAGAGAGAGCAACTAATTCATCTTTGATTCACGCAGATTACGTATTCGAAGCTGCTTCTCTTTTACAATATAGAAAGTGGAGGACTTGATCTTTATGCAAAGAACCAACTAAATAACGTCGATCTAAAGATTAAATTAATTGTCGATCCGAGCCTCAAAATCTCTCCTCAAATTAAGTATCTTGGTATCAGTGTAGGTGAGTATGATTTCTTCCTACTAAATGTCATTCTCATTCCCATTCGCGGTCCTCAAATGAGAATAAACGAAGTGAAAAATTCAAATCTGAAAAAAGAGTTTCTTGAATTAAAAATGTCATTTCCATTCGCGTTAGACGATTACGTGTCAATAGGAAAGTGCTCGTAAAATAATTTCAAATACGGATAGATTGGACGAAAATAGCTAGAAATAGTTCAAGACATTTATTAATTTTCACTAGCTTTGGAATGTTGAAGATATTGTCTGATGTCACTAAGATTTTATATAATGTTTTACTCATCAGTACGCAACTTTTACAACAAGAGGCCAATCAATATTCTAAAATTCACCTTTTGAAGAAAATAGCTAAAAAATAGGAAATTGGCCAATTTTTCATTCGCCTGGGGCAGTGGAAGATATTTCCTGAAGCCAGTAATATTTTTACAGTGTTTTCTTCATCGGTGTGCAAATTGTACGATAACAGGCTAATCAAAATTTATTTATTTATTTTTTTTTTATGAAAATAGTCAAAATCCAAATGGAAATCCAAATTCGAAAAAAAAATTCCCATTGGTACAAATTCGACCAACCCTAATTATCAATCCGCCTCACCCCACAGATCGTCCTCAAACCTTTCATTTCCAGTACATCCACCCTTTTCCTTTCCTTCGCATTCGTCACCCATGCCTCGCATCCATACAACACTGTTGGCACTACTATACCTTCATACATACCCATCTTCACACTATAGACACTGATCTCTCCTTCCAAACACTTCTTAGGGCACCCAGTACCTTTGCTCTTTCTTCAGCCCTGTGCCCCACCTCTGCCTCCATCTTCCCACTCCGTGCCACATCCACCTCAAGTACCTGAAACATGCCACTTCTTCCATTTCCTCTCCATACAAACTTACACTCACCGCATTCAACAACGACCCATGCACCCCATACAGCTGCAGCACTTGCTACAACACCTTTTTATCAACCTTATCATACGCCTTTTCAAGATCCATGAACCACTTACAAATTCCTTTCTTTCTTCAAGTATTTCCCACACAGCATCTTCAACCCAAACACCTGGTCCATACACCCTCTACTTCTTCTGAAACCCCCTTGCTCATCCCCAATCTGTTGCTCCATGCAAGCCACCACCCTTTTAATCACCACTTTCCCATACACCTTACCTGGCACACTCAACAGACTAATTGCTCTATAATTCGAACATACATTTTTGTACCACCTTCATTTATACAGGGGACGATACATGCATCCGCCAGTCCTGAAGCACCTCACCTCTGTCCATACACACATTAAACAGACGCACCGACCAATCAACATTATAATCACCGCCTTTTTACAAGAGCTCCACTGCGATCCCATCCACTCCTACCGCTTTTCCACCTTTCATCCTGCCTCCACCACCTCCTCCCTACCGACCAACCCATTCACCACAACTCTCCTACTCCGAAACCCCTCTCTGGCCAAACATACCACATCTGCTTCCCTATTTTCCGACACGTTCAACAGTCCTTCAAAATACTTACTCCACTTTGTCTTCACATCTTCTCTCTCTGTCATCACTTCCCCATCGACTCTTTTCACAGTCATGCTCATCTGCCCTCTCATTTTCCTCACACTATTCACTTCTCTCTAAAACATCTTGTTCTCCCTGAAATTTTCTGACACTCTCATACCCCATCTCTCACTTGCTCTCTCTTTCAGCTTTCGCACTTTTCTCTTTACTTTTTGCCTCTTCCTCCTATACTCTTCCCAATCACCCACACTTGCTCTGCAAGTACCGAGCATATACTGTACTTCCCTCTTTTGCTTCACCAACATTTCAGCCTCCAAGTTCCACCATTCACTAACCCCGTCGTTTATGTCCAACCAATCTTCCGTACCCCACACACTTCCGTCGCACACTTCAGCACCGCTTCCACACCTTGTTTCACTCTCTCCCACCTTGCACAGTTCCTCATTCAGTCTCTCCTGATACCTCCGTTCACAATCTCTTTCCCTCAGTTCATAATATATATATATATAGTCTTTATCAACAAAAAGATATAGTTTCATATACTGGCAAATAATGAGTACAGTAACTACGTTATATTAGTTCTGCTTTAACAAAATATAAAGTTAGTAATTTCTCCTTTTTTCCTCAGGGAGCTTTGGAAAACTTCGGTCTAAGAAAAGTTTGTGGGGGAAAATTATCAACTTTTTATCCAAATTTGACGATGTAATTTTAAAGGGAGTCGTCAATGCTCTTCAAGGACCTCTTCGAAAGGTATTTTTCCGATTAATTTCGAGTGTTTGCGATCATATTTATATAAATAAGCAAAATATTTTATTGTTGTTAAATGAATGATTTAGACTTCGTACTATCAGCGAGGGTCATATGACACGTAAGGGTCTACAGCTTAACCTGGAATCTGAACGAATGATCACTATACGCCAGGTACGCGTATAAAGGACAGTCACCCATCCGATTTCTATAATCAGACCCATAATAATAATGTTTGGGGTTTAACCTCCTTCGTAACGGCAAGGACGGAGGGGACCTACAGCTTTATACGTGGGATCCAAACCACGACGGGTCGCCACATCATCTGAACGCGGAGGATAGACGGTCACCCACCCAACTACTGAACTACTTAGACCCAATATCGTAAAGTCTTTAATTTCTTTTGGTTTACGTTTTGTTAAACATGTCATTACTGTATATTGTATATGCCTTTAACCCTTTAACGATCGGTGTATGCTACTTTAAACCATATAAATAGTACAGATTTTATCATCATTGAAACCAAATATTTTAGTAACGAGTCATTTAAATGACATCCATTTAAGCTTCCTTTTCCGACAACTAAACGACACCTATAATAAATATGTACTCGTAGAGGCATTTATAACCACGTTGCATTGTAGTACAATTTATATTTTTTCGGAGAGACTGTATACGACCGTCGAAGGGTTAAAGCCAGCAGCCGTAGCTCAGTGGGTATTGGGTAAGTACCATTTCCTTATAAGCGAAGTGAAGACACTGAGATCGGGGTATTGAACTCCCGTTGGCGCTGCAGGTAATAATAATAATAATAATAATAATAATAATAATAATCCAGGAGTTAGCGCAATGGGCAACATTAGTTGGCCTGAGCGATGTGCCAGATTTCTGGCCCTCCTCACTCATCCTCATTATTATTATTATGTCCCGTTAAAGCCTCCAGTTTCCATTTTTGGTAACTTTCTTTTCAGTTTCTGCAAAACAAAATCAACAGTATTGACATTGAAGAAAGTTTGCTCAATTTGCTTGACAAAAAGGCTTGAAATAATTTTGTTAATTTTATATCCCTCTTAAGTGATTTTAGACATTTAATCATAAATTTACATTTGAATGCGTTTTAAGTGCAACAGCCGTACTGAAATAAGATGGAAGGGCAAAAGAACAATAACGTGGGAAACACGGAGGTAGTGGGACTCGAACCCGCTTCGCGTGGTTTTTAAGCCGGCGTTCTTCCAATCGCGCCAACAAGAACCACAAAAAAAAAGATTCGTTCGAGCAAGATGAGTATTTACGCTGTTTGACCATGCTCCGTTAAACTCACCCGTGACGCGGGTTCGAGACCGATCAGCTCCAAGTTTCCTACATTACTGCATTTTCCCATTCCATAAATGTACATTTATTTTCTATTTATGAGTTAATTTTAAAATTTTCATAATATTTAAAGTTTCAAGAAATGTATATGGAAGCTTTCGAAAAACTGATGTGAACATATATATATATATATATATATATATATATATATATATATATATATATATATATATATATATATATATATATATAATATATATATATATATATATAAAATTTAAGTGAAAGGAATTTCGTTGACACATTGATAGATAACTGAAATAAAGTCACTCCTATTTCCATATATGATTATTTTCCATTTATATTCCAAGATTTGTTGTGGAACTACCTACCTACAGAGTATATATAGTGAAGAATAAGAGGACTAGAAGGTGGTACATGTTTATTAATGAGACGTTTCTGAAATTCAATTTCCATCATCAGTGGTAAGAAATAAAAATAAAAAATAAAATTGAACAAATATAGTAAAAGATTTTATACATTATATTACAGTCTTCTGATAATAATTTAAAATTAAAACGATAATAATTTAAAATTAAAAGAAAAAAAGAAAAATTACATAAAATGTAGAGTGGTAAGATATATAAATAAATGTTATCGGGTGAAACGAATATTGAAAATAAAAACTAGCGATTGATTGATAACCAGTTTGGAACCGTTTGAAAATGATGATTTTAGAACCTTTTGAAGACACTAGAGAGGTAGAAACTACCGCTTCAAACATTATCTCCAGCGTGTGATGACCACATACTAGCCACATATCTTTCCCCTTGTACGAGGGGGGGATTTAATCTAATTATATGAAGGTTAGGAATGGTTTGACTGTTGAAATGGTCATGCTAGAAGTCGAAGAGTGGTGGCGCAATAATGGTTCAGAAGAATTATTTAGTTATGTTTAAGTTGAAGGCAGAACTGTAGTCGTTGAGGGTTGATTTTGTCCTAAGGATGTATAGGGATTCGAGGATGCGGGGTTCGGTTGATTTGTAAGCTGAATTGATAATTTTGAAATTGGTGGGGAGCAGTGGGTGATTGTGGAGGTGGCAATGATCTCTTATTGCTGATTTCGATGGTTTATTTAAAGGTTGTGAGGTTCTAGTGGAAATGCCGCGATGTTCGTCTACTCTTGATTGATATTGGCGAATGGTGCTGCCAATATAACTCGCTTTGCAGCGAGTACAGTTGAAACAGTAAACTCTTTCCCAAAACATTTACTACAATCTCTAACCAGAAATTTTCTCAATAACATTTATCAACTCCCCCGCCCTTAAAGTCCCTACTGTTAAAAACGATATACAATACTTTTCTTTTCCCTACTACGACTACATTAGTTATAAAATACAATCAGAACTTCGCCACCTACTCACCCCTCTTTACCCTCAAATTAACCTTCAATTGGTATTCACCAATAATAATAGCATTAAATCGTATCTCAACCATAAAGAAAGCCCCCCAGCCCCTTGTTTCGTCCACCGTTTATATCTTACCGCTCTACATTTATATATATATATATATATATATATATATATATATATATTTTTTTTTTCTTTTAATTTTAAATTATTATCATAAGACTGTAATATAATGTATAAAATCTTTTACTATATTTGTTCAATTTTATTTTTTATTTTTATTTCTTACCACTGATGATAGAAATTGAATTTCTGAAACGTTTCTCGTCCTCTTATTCCTCACTAAGTTGCGGTTCCCTAAGAACAAACCCTTCAATCAAGTTTTATATATATATATATATATATATATATATATATATATATATATATATACACACACACACACAGTATGTATATATATATTATTTGTATGAGATATCCACCAGAAAATCCTATATAATTTCAGTGTCTTCATAAGCGCATAAAATAGATTGAAAAGCATTTCATGTTTGAAATTATTACAATTTTTATTTTTGATACTAAACTTGAATTACATCAGTGAAACACATTCAAAATAATTTCCGTTTGAAAGCGAGCGTTTCAGAATTTTCTTCTTCACTGACTTTCGATGTGCATTTCCACGACCTTCAAAATCCCAGAATCTGTCGTCCTTTCATTTTTTTTCCTTCTGGGCTTTCTTGAAAGATGACATTTTTAACAATAACCCGAGGAAAAACGGGTGTAAAAGGAAGCAGTTAGGGGAGACAATTCGAAACAGTAACAGCCAGGAAGCTCATTTTCCCACGATATAGTGGTGAATGTGCCCCGTTAGTCCGAGTATTAACGGGGTAAGCGGCCAACTCAACATAACCCAGGAGCCAGCGGGGGGGAGGCGGAGTAAACCAGAGCGTCACCGCTCAGAATCCGCCACCGTAGCCACTGAACTACCAAATGCCCACATTCCAATAGTGAAAATAAAGAGATTTATTTCTACTTTTCGCTCTCTTTTAATTATCACTCATTCTTACTGATTTACATTCGTTTCGCCGTGTTTGACAAACGGGTAGACTGGTAGCCTAGCCGTCATTGACATTTCAGACGAACAAAACAAGGGAGGAGGGAACGGAGTTTCTGAGGCATTGAAAGCCACAGGGTTTTCTCTGCCCCAATCAGGGATAACAGAAAGATCAGAGGTCAGGTGCTCCATAGCCGTCCTATGCGAATCATGGAGAGACTGTTGAGATGGACGTTTTGGGAAGCGGGTGAAGTGAAAAGTGGAATCATCGGTATAGGAGTGAATAGGACAGGAAGTACGAATTAAAAGATTATTTATTAATAAATACGAGGAAAAGAGTGAGTGACAGGACAGACCTCTGAGGAACACCACTGTGTGAGGAACACCACTTTAGGAGAAGCACAGTGGCCATCTACAACCGCAGCTATAGATCGGCCAGAAAGGAAATTAGAGATGAAGAGACAGATACAAGGATAGAAACCGAAGGAGGGCAGTTTGGAAATTAAAGATTTGTGCCAGACTCTATCAAAAGCTTTCGATATGTTTAGTGCAATAGCAAAAGTTTCACCGAAATCCCGAAAGAGGATGACTAAGAGTCAGAGAGATATGCAAGAAGATCGCCAGTAGAGCGTCTCTTGCGAAACCCATATTGACGATCTGAAAGAAGATTGTGAAAAGAGAGGTGTATCGTATTAAGGATAGATTCAGAAACTTTAGAAAGGCAAGAACCAAGCAATTGGATGATAGTTGGAGGGTTGAGAGCGGTTACCCTTCTTTGGGACAGACTGAATGAAAGCGAACTTCCAGCAAGAAGGAAAGTACCAGATGAGAGACAAAGACGAAAGAGTTTGCCTAGACAGGGTGTCAGCATTGAAGCACAGTTCTTAAGAACAACAGGAGGAGCACCATCAGGACCGTACGCCTTCCTAGAGTTGAGCTCAAATACGGCAGAAAGAACATCGTTGGAAGAGATTCTAATTTCAGACATAATAAAGTCAGAGGGGGAAGGAGATGGAGTAACAGCACCAGAATCGTTCATGTTGAGTTGATAGCGAAAGTTTGAGCGAAGAGTTCAGCTTTGTTAGGAGAAGAGACGGCAACTGAGTCGTCGGAATGGAAAAAAGGAGGGAAAGAAGAGGAAATAAAGTTGCTGAAGAGGATCTTAGCTAAATACCAGAAAGAGCGAGAAGAATTAGAATTAGATAGGTTTTCACATTTTTGTCGGATAAAGGAATTTTTGGCTAGTGGAAGAACTGATTTTGCACGATTCCGGGCAGAAATGTAAGCCGAGTGAGAGTCAGGAGTTGGATGGCGATGGTATCTTCTGAAAGACTCCTCTCTGTTGCGGATAGCATTAGAACAAGTAAAGTTAAACCAAGGTTTTTTTTGCATTTCTAGTAGGAATAGAATGTGGAATGTACGCCTTCATGCCCGATAGAATCACCTCTGTGATGCGCTCAGAACACTCGGAAGGGCCCCAGCCACGGAAGCAGTAATAATTCCATGGGAAATCAGATAAGTACTGCCTAAGGGCCTCCCAATCAGCGGCACCAAAGTGCCAAAGGCACCTCCTCTTAGGACGATCCAAAGACCGAATTGGAGCAATAAGACAGGAAACAGATATAAGATTGTGGTCGGAACAGCCCAACGGAGAAAAAAGTTGACAGAGTAAGAAGAAGGATGAGAGGTAAGATATAAATCCAGAATGTTAGGCCCATCTCCAAGGCGACTGGAGATACGAGTAGAGTGCTGTACAATCTGCTCTAGGTCATTTAGGATAGAAAATTTGTAAGCTAGTTTACCAGGGATGTTAGTGAAATGGGAAGAAAGCCAAAGGTGGTGGTGAACATTGAAATCTCGTAAAATGGAGATTTCAGCAAAGGGAGAGCGGAATAGAATGTATTCCACTTTGGAAGTGAGATATTCAAAGCATTTTGGATAGTCGGTAGAATTAGAAGAAAGGGATACAGTGTAGATGTATTTAGTTGGAGACTGGCATGTAAGCCGTAGCCAGAGGGTATAGAATTCGGAAGATTTGAATTCGAGAATACGAGAACAAATTAGGTCATTGCGTACATAAGGGTGTCAGGAAATGATTGCCCCCCCCCCCCCCCCTGTACAGAAGAAACTGAAAGGAATAGAAAAAAAAAACAGACAAAACCACGCGAAAGAGCGTTTAATTTTGAATAAAAAACACTTGTTTTAATATCGGGTGTTGCCCCCATTTGCAGCTCTGACGGCCATTAATCGACGGGGGTATGATCCCAGAAGTGTCTCAAAGAGATCGGTATCATGACTCATTTCTTCAAGGACTTCGTGATCTTTGTAGTCATAATTTCTGTTGAATACCGATTCTGAATGGGTTGTTCCAGCATTAAGGACTCCACCCGATCCTTCATGATGGATCCGACATGTTCACAGACATTAAGATCGGGAGAATTGCCAGGCCATTCATTATTTCCGAAAAAATCAATGTTATTGTCCTTAAGCAGTTGTTGAGTCGCAAGTGCTTTCATACAGGGGGCTTTGTCGTGAAGAAAGGTTGCCTGTTCAACATCCAAAACACACTCGGGGTCTTTCAAAACGGAATTACATGTTGGGCTAAAATTACATTTCGAAAATAAGGCCCATCCCAACTGGTTCCTCTTGGTTTGATAACCCAGATGAGCTTCCGAATAGAGAACATAATGAAAACACCCACACATGCTGGATTTTTTACTATTTCTCGATACTTCTGGTCGTCTGGGACTTCATCAGGAGTTGTTGCCCAAACCCGATCATTCTGAAAATTTGGTTTTCTGGAGACATAACGAAGAATTCATCGCTGACAACCAAGTGAAGGAAATCGTCTTCCGTCCATTCCTCAAGATAATCACAAAACCATAGCCGATCTTCAATATTAAGATCACTCTTCCGTGGCTTAGCTATTTCATACCAAGCACTCAAGCCTTGGCGAACTCGAAATTGATGCACAAGTTGCCGATTGACTATCTTACCACGACGGATGAGTATCTCTTTCGCTACCTCAGAGCAGCTCTTCTTTCGGCGCCGTGATGCAGCAAGCACAATGTCTTTCGATTCTTGAGATAATTTCTCCGGTCTTCCTCCTCGAAATTCTGTTTCACAATCTTCAGGATTCTTATTCCAATTCCTTTTGACAAAGTCTTCTGATCTTTTTAATCTCTCAGCCACCCAGTGTCGAGTTATGAAAGTTGCACCAGCTTCCTTTGCTTCACGAAATGTGACAGCTCGAATGCGGTCAAGAACTCGCTTTTTCTCTGAATCGTTCAAAATAGATGATGCCATGGTTTCTGTGGGGAAAAAAATGGTAAGAATTAAAATCACAGGAATAGAATATAATGGTTTTTATTCAGATTTTAACGCTCTTTCAAGTGGTCTCGCCTGTTTTTATCTATCTCTTCTAGTTTTTGCTCACAGGGGGGGGGGGCAATCATTTCCTGACACCCGTATATGCAACATCCACCTTTGGAGTGAATTTGAGTATGGAGAAAGTAAGAGAGTACAGAAAAGGGGTTGCTGTCAGTCGTCCCAGACACCTGAGTGTCTATATATATATATATATACCTAGAAATGCAAGCGTACATAATTATACGCTCAAACATTTTAGACCTACAGTATACAAATGCATAAGTTACCCTTTAGTTACAACTAAAAAAAAATTAATTTAATTTTTTTTAAGTGGATAATTTATGTTATTTATTATTATTATTATTATTATTATTATTACGAATGCCGAAACCGTAAACAAATTTTTTTTTAAATACAACATAGATAGACTTTATAAGACAAAAGATGAGGAAAAAGACGGAAAATTGAGCCTCCGACGGGATTTTTTAAATTTAAACAAGTCTCTCTCCACGATATTCAAAAGAAAACGAGATAACTCGGCCTTAGACACAAGCTGCTGGGAGAAAGAAAAAAAATTGACTCACATAATTGACTCAAAACACGAGTCGAAACTGTGGGAAACAACTGAGTCAAGACGGATTATGTTAAGATTTTGAAAATGCTACACGCCATATTGAATTTACTTTGGAACTAATTTTTTTGGAATGGCAATGGGACCCACAAAAAGGGTGCACCGCCTGCCACCGAGGTATACATTTGATTTTACTATTAAATTTAACGAAAGACAATATCGACTAATTTTACAAATACTATATAAACAGGTAGCAATTAATTTGGCCGAAATAAAGGCTAGTATGGAGAACGTGGGAATGGCCCTTTTAATTTAAGAGGGAAACCGCTGCCACCAAAATACTGTATAGTGAAAATGAAAAGTCTTTATTTCTATGTTTAGCTTTCTTTTAAGTATTCGCTCTTTCTACTGATTTACACTCGTTTCGCCGTCTTACAAACTGGTAGACTGGTAGCGTGACCGCTATTGACATTTCAAACGAACAAAACAAGGGAGGAGGGAAAAAGACGATTCTTCATCGTTATTTGCTGGTTTTTATTTATGCCGAAACAAGTAACAAGACGGGGAAAAGCGAGTGTGGATCCATCGTTAACATTTGAGCATGGAGAGAGATACTTTAAAATAAGTTTACAATCACAATAACATATTAGAAACGAAAACAACCTAACTGGGACAAACCACCCCCAAGCACTGACCTTTGGGGCATTTTTCGTGCCTTCGGCCTCAGGAATGTTGCCAAATAGCATTTTACATATCTTAGTTTCATACGAAACATTATTCAATTTCTTATTAAACATTGTTATAGGCTTTATTGAAAAAACAATACACGACAATTCAAAACAAAGGGAAATGAAATTCATGAAATGATCCTCAACTGTGCCATGCGAATTCAGGGTGTATACTTAGCAACTGGAACCTTGGTTGGTTCGTTGGTTGTCCTGCTTAATGGCCTTCTTCACCAGAAAGTGCTGAGACGGATGATAAAGCCACCAACCGGGAAAAATAAGATCCTTATAAAAGGAGAACTGAACCGAACCAAATAAAGTATGTGTAGCGAGCTCGTCACTGCTTCCCTTCCCCATTTTTCGAACCATGTGTTTAGAAAGACTCTCTCGCCCTTTGAAACGGTAATTTTTTCTGGACACCTTGTATACACACCTACACCCACACCCACCCACACCCACCTACTCACACACACACACACACACATACACACACACACACTCGTATATGCATGCATGCACGCTCGGTTAAATGTTTGATTTTCCTCGTGACTGTCCTATTTTAGATGTATACTTTGGTACACGTGTACAGTATGTGCGTCTACTGATGACTGACACGAGTGTGAGTGATGTATTTCGTGCAAAGAGCGAGTTAAAAATTTCGTTTAAAGCGAATTCCCTTCTTAATAAAGGACATGAAGGCAGGCATTACTCTGACCCTACAGAAATTGTAACTTTGGTCCAGATTTGCTGTTCTTCAGGGAATACTGGCCAATTACGCTTCTTGAGGTAATTGTAGTTGCGTGTTGTGTAGCAATTTGCTCGATTGATAGCTAACTAGTGCTAATAGCCCCATTTGCATTATGGATCATATTAGCTATGAAGCCTCGCTCTCCCTACCGCTAATTTTGAAGAACGACCCAATTCGCCTATTAGCTTCGTTTAAGTGTCGTGAGAGACCTTTGATGATGACGTGTGACGTAAACGTCCTTTTGGGATCAATTTTAGACGTCATGATGTAAACATTCGTCGGGGGATAAAAATTGCAGGTAAAAAGTGTTCTTAAGGGAAGGGCGGGAATGATGTATGTGCCTCGCGACTCCTTTGGGGAATGATGCATGCAGAGGAGAGTCGTTGAAATGATGTTCTGAATGACTCTATAGTCCTTTGAGGATACGGAGGATAAATGTAGGGGGAAGATCATTATATATCTAAATTATATACGTAAAAAGAAAAGTTATTCTTACAAAGTAATTATTATTAGTCTTAAAAATAACTCGGCAATTTTTTTTTGTGCGAAAAATTATAAAATCTGAACGATGTTCTATATATAAATGCAAAATTAACGCCAGTCATCAAAGCCAATATGCGGACGGAGATTGCGTGAATTTACTTTATTATTATTAACGTTTTCAATTTGTGTAATTGCTTTACATTTTACTAAAAAAGTCCCTTCCTTCCACTATTAATTTATAAATTCAGACGTAAATTAAATTCATAATAAATAAAGATTTGGCAACTTCTTAAATATAAGATTCCACAAATTGCTTCAATAAAGAAACACGATCGCAAATATATTTTTTCTTCTTCCTAAAGTAAAGTTTGGGTGGTGTAACTGATTCAATTAATAGAATCACGAAATGCACGAAATTATTTCATGCGTCTAATAGCTATTCTCCTTCATGAAACTAATTTCTTTAACATTTTAGAGCTTTTTAATTTAAGAGAAAAAGTATACAATTGGAATTCTAATGTTTATTTATGAAATAATTGATGTCTTAATATTCAAAATTTATTATTCATGTTGAATAAATTCAGTTGTTTAAGGATACTTAACTTTTTAAGAAAAGCTTAAATTTTTATCACGCATTCAATATACACACACACACGAGCGTATAGATTCAGACACGCGTGTGTATCGATATAATACAATCAACATAAGTTTGGATAAATAATAGTGGTTTTCAATCTATTGGAAGCCTGCTTACGAATTACTATTAATAATAAATAATAATAATAATAATAATAATAATAATAATAGTAATAATTTGCCCTTTAAAATATTATCAGAGAAACAATTAGAGATTTTTAAACTGTTATAATCGTCATTATTTTTACATTACAACGGACATCCAATCATGGTTACAATGTTTTCCCAACAAACCTGAGGATACCGAATAGGAATCAATTTCATTAAAATGTAATCACGCCATGTACCACTTTAGGTAAATAAATTGAATTTAATTTCTAAATTCTTTATCGAGTTGTAAATAGTTTCTGTTGATAAATTATTATTTTTTCCCGTTCACGATTGACCGATATAGATCGACATAATAATTGAATAACGAATCGCGTGTTCCTGTACTTATTACGTTAACTTTTTACTTAAAAACTCGGTTCACAATGACTTCTTTGATATATGGCCAATTGATTTAAAACTGCTCCTTATATATATATACATATACATATATACACTCGTGTGTGTGTATGTATATATATATATATATATATATATATATATATATATATATAATGTAGTTATAGCTCTTGCCCCAACCTTGTCAGTATATATTAATGAAAAAATGGAAAATATATATTCATATATAAATTCAATTTAACCGTGCCAATAATTATTATGTAGTAAATTGGTTTTTAACTTCTAGAGACAGGTTAACAGGCTTTATGACGGATAATTCCGGTAATTACGGTAGTTTAGGCGGCACCCTGATAGAAATGGAGTGACGTAGTGCCAGTGTTCACGACGAACATGAGAGACTAAAAAAAGATTAAAATTTCTTAAGTCACAGAGAGCGTATAATTGTAAGAGGAAACATTATTATACGCTAAAATGATAAAGCTTTACGATGCAATTGCTATTTCGTATAACGTATATGTTATTTGTCAACTCCTTTTTCATTTTCCCTCCAAATCGCGTGTTTAATGAATAGTTGTATAACGAAATATATATACCTTTTATTTGGCGTTTTGCGGCTCCATTTTGCACACACTAAATTCGTTGCAAAGCATGCAACCAAAATTTAAACTCCAACTTATATATATATATATATATATATATATATATATATATATATATATATACAAGTTAATTTCACAATTAAACACGTGAAATAAATAAATGATGCACACAAACAAGGAAAAATCAAGGCCTGTATTGTTGAATACGCGAAAGACCTTGAAATCACTTTTCTACATATATGAGAACATTGAAGTATTTCGAACAAAATAAGATGGAATTAAAAAACTTTGGGGACTGGAATAATAAGATCGAATAATCATAAATGAGAATAAGGCTCTGGCACTCCTCGAACAGACCTAATGACACTCTTCATGTAAAGAATGGGAAAAAGAAGTAGTATCATTATCGGGTGGTGCCAAGTCCCCATTACCTATAATCATTCCCGACAAGATATTTTATAGAAACCCTCCCACTAGCCTTAATCGACCTATATAATCTGGTTTAACCTATCATAAATTAACTAGTGTATATCGGGCATATGAAAGTGATATGTCCTTTTTCTAATCACTTTCGTGTCCTAATTTTTTTTATATCATACAGTCGTATGATCCTTCCTCCTTACTTCCTACACCAACATAATACGATACACATTTTTTGCATGACACTTCGTACACCTGGCATGACACTAATTCTCTGCTGTGCATGACCATAAGAACTGTTTTACTTGCCTTCATGCAAAATAATATATGACACGTTATAGAGCTAATTATTTATTGTACTGTTATATAGAAAAACAACGGTTTACCCCAGAATTTCAAATATAATAATAGCAAAACACCTACAATTCCGTTTACGTGCAATTAAAATAATTAACTATGTGACATTTTTAATAATATAATATGCATAACAATAATTAGACTTTCTCTTTAGTGTATTATTCATGAGCCTGTTACAAAGTTAAGTTTTAGTGATTCATATTTAATAAATAAGAAACAAAATACACGCAATTCTTAGGCATAAATAATATTAGAATTAAGAGTTACAAAAATTTATCCACAAAATAAATTCGGTTTTGAATGTTTGAACCTTCTTAACTTATGAGTCCAGGTTACTGTTGAAATCTACAGTATATGAGTAATTTTTATATTATGAATCAATCAAATCAACCGCATTTTCTCAGTTTTTATAATTTGCTCGAGAAAACGCGGAAAGTCTTAACAGCGATTCATAAATTGGGGTTACTCTTCACACACTGTAAAAAACTATTTTAATGGATCAAATTATTTGCAGCCATGAAGTCTAATGAGCTGCAAAAAAACTGACAGAGATTCATAAGTCATGGTTGCTTTAACAGTTACGAAAACTTAGCCATAAAATAAATTGTCTTTTGAGTGTTTGAACAGTAATCTCAACTTATGAATCGCTGTCTAACTTTTCCTTATAACTGACTAACTAAGTAAAAAGCAAGAGTAGTAAAGTAACTATATACACACATTTGAAAATTCCAAAAATTGAACAGCGATTCATAAGTGCGGGTTACTGTTGAAAATTGTATATTATACAGTAAATATTTTTAAAATTAACTTTCTTTATGAATCGCTGTTCAATTTTTGGAATTTCCAAGAGTAGTATAGAGTTACTCTTCCTTTTTACTTAGTCAGTTGGAAGAAAAAGTTAAACAGGGATTCATAAGTTACGGGTTACTGTTCGAACACTCAAAACGGAAGAGAGAGAGAGAGAGAGAGAGAGAGAGAGAGAGAGAGAGAGAGAGTAATATTCATTAAGTTTCAAGGAGCAATCCAAGAATAAGCACCCCAAAGTCCCCGATCCAAGAAAAAGCCCCCCAGTTAGACCCCAATCCAAGAAACAGCACCTCAGTTCGACCTCAATTCAAATTAAAGGATTTTAACATAAAATTTTTAAAAAAATAATATTTTAATGTTTATGAAGGATATTGAAATAAAAAAAAATTAGAACAATTAAAATAAAAATATTGAAATAAGGTTATTTGAATGCCAGGTTAGGTCAATTGTACGCCCTTGACGATTGATTAGGTTAAGTCGTGATATTTTCGTTAAAACTAACGAAAATATCACGACTTAACCTAACCAATCGTCAAGAGCGTACAATTAACGTAACCGGGGACTCAATTAATATAACCATTTTAGAGCAATTAACTCCATTTTAATTCAATTTTTACTCCATTTTAGAACAATCCAAGATTAAGCACCCTCGTTCGACCCCACTCCAAGAAAAAGCACCCTAAATTGATTTGGGGTGCTTATTCTTGGATTGCTCCTGTTTTAAAATCTTTAAAGTTACTTAAAATTAATATTATAGAATTATTAATTGCAGATGCTGTGCTACCGTTTATATTTAACAAAAAATTGCTAAAAAAAATTAGTGATATTTCTTTGTTGATGCTTCAGTAAATAATTAATAGCCTATTACAGTATATAATAATTCGGCCCAGACTTTTTATTACTTATTATTGGTAATATACATTGTACTTATAGTTCAAAACCACGAAGGAAAGGAAACACAAAATGGTGCTCAAGCGCTTTCGTCTAATGACATCCTCAGGAACACTGAAGTACATAAAGAGTTACAGCCTATATATAGGTTACAGAAAAAAAAAATGTATATATATATACAATAAACGGAAAAATTAAAATTAAAATAAAAAAAAAATTAAAGGATTGTGGGATGCGCATACAAATTTGTAAGGAAAAACTATCGATTTTTAGCACAAGATCAAATGAATTCTTTCCAACCAATGTTATTAAAAAAAAAAAAAAAAAAACTACCGATTTTTAGCACAAGATTAAATGAATTGTTTCCAACCAATGTTTAAAAAAAAAAAAAAAAAAAAATTATACTGGAAATCTGCCGGGTTTTAGCACTCTACCCTTCTTGTTTAAGGTTCGATGTATATAAAAATAAATTGAAAAATAAAAGTTATTACAGTAGCATACAAGTTTACCAAAGATTTAGTGTTCTACCCTTCTTATCTAAATCTGTTCTGAAGGAATTCAAAACAACAGGATCGAGTTGAAAAAGACCTTTGTTTATGTTGAAGTTATTTGTAAGTTGGATAATGGCAGACTCAAGAATATTTCTATTAACAATGTTGCTAGAGTGAAATAAAACTGAAGCATTATTTTAGTCAATACAGTGGGATAACTCTGACAAATGGACAAAAAGGGAACTGGACGACTGTCCTGTTCTAACGGAATATTGATGCTGTTTTATACGTGTGTGCAAATCCTTTCCCGTCTGACCTATGTAAAAGGAATCACATTGTTTACAACCAATTTTATAGATAATGCCTGAATTATTGGTAGGGCTATTTTTTACTATGATATTTTTCACAATACTGTTATATGAAAATACTACATTAATATCCAAAAGTTTAAGTACATTAGCAATGCCTAAAAAGCCCGGGGAAAATGGAAGTACTAAAATATTTTTTGACAAAGTACGAGTGTTATTATTCACACGATAGAAAGTTCGTTTTGCCTTATTGAGACAAGATTCCATAAACGCAGATGGATAACACAGATCACTTCCAATACCGTTGATTTTTTCTAATTCGGCATCGATGTATTCCGGACTGGCGATCCTAAGGGCGCGGAGAAACATTGAAGAAAAAATGACCTTCTTAGTGGGGGTCATGTCCCGAGTAAAAGTGTACGTAAGACAAATTTTTTTTTTTTTCCGATAGATACTAAACTTAAAACCTGGGCTTTCCCTATGTACACGCACATCCAAAAACGGGATTGAGTTGTCTTGTTCCACTTCTAAAGTAAACTTAATGGAGGGGACTTGATCAATTAACTGAAGGAGGAAGTTATCGAGGTCACGATTCATGGGCCAGATACACAAAATATCGTCGACGTACCGCAACCAAGGGATGCCAACCCCCAGGATTCTCGGAATGTAAGTAATTTCGAAAAACTCCATATAAATATTGGAGAGGAGGGGCGACAAGGAGTTGCCCATGGCCATCCCAAAAATTTGTTGATAATACTCTTGTGCTAAAAATCGATAGTTTTTCCTTACAAATTTGTATGCGCCTCCCACAATCCTTTAATTTTTTTTTTAAATTAAAATTTTTATTTTTCCGTTTATTGTATATATAATATATATATATATATATATTTCTGTAACCTATATATAGGCTGTAACTCTTTATGTACTTCAGTGTTCCTGAGGATGTCATTAGACGAAAGCGCTTGAGCACCATTCTGTGTTTCCTTTCCTTCGTGGTTTTATTCATCATAAATATTTTTCACGTGTTACTTTCGTGAAATAATTTTCATATATATATAAAACTTATATATATATATATTATATATATATATATATATATATATACTACAGGGCTATTCAAAATGATTCATCCGATTTCAACTGAGAATACTTCCGTACCTATCAACCGTGCATCAACTGGGCATACACCACATGAAAGAGAAAATCTTCGAGTTTTACAAGATCACCGCGAGAGGGCTCCAAAGTCACGCCGTGGCCTAGCCTAGCAACAAACAGTCAGTGTGAAAATGGCGTCCGCACAGCAGAAGGCGTTTTGTGTGTTGCAGTTTTCGAACTATAAATCGGTAAATGGCCCCCTAGGTCGCCGGATCTTACACCGTGCGACTTCTTCCTTTGGGGGTACGTTAAGGATACTGTGTACGTGCCACCGTTGCCCACATCTTTGGATGAGACAAAATAATATGAATACCCGCCGATTTCACCGGTTATCTTTACGGACTGCTCAGACACAAAGTAAACGGTCAAATGACTGGCAAACCTATTTAAATGCGTAACAGAGAGTGTATACGTCATGTTATAACCCTCACGTTGTTTTTACAGATCTGAGTGAATTATGAATTAGCAGTTATGAAAGACCTGTCAGACTTCCAAAGAGGGCAAATTGTCGGAGCGCGGATGGCTGGTGCATCGGTGACGAAAACCGCTCAGATGTTCAATGTACAGAGGAACTGTCTCTATGGTCATGTCTGCATACCAAAACCATGGAAAGACAAGCACCGACAAATGCAATAGTGGACGCAAGAAGAAGCTGTGTGATCGAGACCGCCGGGTGCTAAAGCGCATTGTGACAAAGAACCATAAGACCACAGCTCCAAAAGTGACTGCAGAGCTTAACCAGCATCTTGCAAGCCCGGTATCGACCAGAACTGTACGTCGCGAGCTCCATGGAGCTGGATACCATGGGAGGGCTGCAATTGCCAAACCCTTCCTTTCGCACATCAACATTGAGCGGCGCAGAAAATGGTGTAATGACCATAAGAATTGGTCAATGGACCGGTGGAAGAATGTAGTCTACTCCGACGAATCCTCCTTTACGCTATTTCCATGTTCCGGTCGAGTTTACGTCTGGAGACAGCCTAAAGATGCTTATGACCCCGACTGCCTGACCCCAACCGTTAAGCATGGAGGCGGATCTGTGATGGTTTGGGCAGCAATATCGTGGAAAACTCTTGGCCCAGCTGTAGTACTGCATGGTAGGGTTAACGCCCAGGTCTATCTGTCAATATTGGCTGACCAGGTCCATCCCATGGTCCAAACGCTGTTTCCCAATGGCAGCGCCGTCTTCCAGGATGATAATGCACCAATCCACACCGCTGGGATCGTTAAAAACTTGTTTGAAGAGCATGTTAGTGAAGTAGAACGCTTGGATTGGCCTCCACAATCCCCGGATCTTAACATTATCGAGCATCTGTGGTGTCAGTTGGAGCAGCAGGTCAGAAGCCGATTTCCACCGCCGGCGTCTTTGGAGGAACTGGAGCAGGGTTTGCTCGAAGAATGGCTCAGGATTCCTCTAGCCACTGTCCAAAAGCTGTATGAATCAATTCCCCGACGCATTGCAGCTGTTATTGCCGCTAAAGGAGGACCAACTCCATATTAAGAATAAAAACCGCCATTTATCAAGGTGTTCATATTATTTTGTCCAACCCCTGTATATATATATTATTTATTAGATCATATGGTCATACAATACTAATTTTGCATGTAAAAATTATTACTAATTAAGCACAAAATTTGTAAATCAGAAAAGAAATTGCTGAAGCATAACTCAAGTGAGACAACAAAGGTTGCACAAGTTGAAATACGATCAAAGTGAAATAAGTTTTTGCTTGAGCAAATTGAAATGAAGTAAAAGTAGATTATGATCAAACTTGACTGGACTCGAGTAAGATTGAGAGAAACAAAAAGGAGAAAATATCAGTGAAATAAAGTACGTGGCTCAAATATATATATATATATATATATATATTTTTTTAACTGAAAACAACACACAGTATAATTAATGTAAAGAACGACGCTTGTGTAGAAGAGCGTTCCGCACAAGATGAGGAGGGAGAACAAACAAATGAAAAATGAGGTTCTTTACATTAATTATACTGTGTGTTGTTTGCAGTTAAAATGTATATATGTACGGCATGCGAAGGTGCCCCCTCAGGGCATTGGTTTCTGCTCGTATGTAAGAGAATTACGATTTTTGATTGATCGAGGTCCATGGTGTAGTGGATAGCATATCTGACCGGCAATCGGATGATCCCGGGTTCGATTCCCGGGTGGTACCTCATTTTCATTTGTTTGTTCTCCCTCCTCATCTTGTGCGGAACTTTATATATATATATATATATATATATATATATATATATATAAAATGTTCTAATCGTTATTATTTTTACATTAGAACAGACTTGATGTTATAAAGCGAGAGGTTTGTACGAGGTTTCCTTTCATCAACGATGATGCACCGAAGTGAACGCGTTTCTTTGGCTTTGTACTGATTTTGCAAAAGGAAAAGTAGAGTTCAAAAGAGTGATTTCAGAGCTTGGATTCAAATAGCCTTTAACTTTGATATAAAATGCATGGAAACTTTTGTCATTCAAAATCATTTAACTTTCCTTCCTTGAATACATGTCAAACACAAAAAGTCAGGCAAGTTTCGGGTTCACTTTTAGTTTATTTCAGTTTTTGCAGTTGGGAATGAGAACGTGGGAAAAAAAAAATATATATATATATATATATATATATATTAATGTTACACAAGCTAAGATTATGCAATTTCATCCTAAAAGCTATAATCAGCCAGCTGAGATAAGGTTTAAAATGAAAAGTGAAGTAATTGAGGAAGTACAAGAGTTTAAGTATTTGGGTCAAACTATTACCAGCTCATTGAGTGATGACTCGGATATAAGAAAACACTCTCGAAGCCTTTGTGCTAAAGTGAATATGACTATAAGGAACTTTCGGGTCTGTCCAAGTGAAGCTAAAGACACTCTCTTTCGTACTTTCTGCAGTAATATATACGGACAGCAACTCTGGGTGAATTATAAAAAAGGTTCTGGCAGAACTCTAAATTTGCTGTACAACAGGTCTTTTAGACTCTTACATAAATTACCTCCGAGATTCTCAGCTTCGCAAATGTTTGCTACCCGCAATGTTCCGAGCTTCCCGGAGGTAACAAGACGTGCTCAATACAGTCTAATGCAAAGAATTAAAAAATCAACCAACCCGATTATCCAAGCTATCCATGAGTCCTGCCATTTATCCTCTAAGCTATGGACTTCTTGGTACGAAAACGTCTGTCTGTAGCTCCACTTAACTCCGACATTACTGTATTATTTCTAATCAACTGTATACATTTCTGTCCTTAGTATGTGAACTGTAATTGTATTAATAATATTTGTCATATGAATTATAGTCTGTCAATAAACCGTTTCCTTTTCATTTCATTTTCATATATATATATATATATATATATATATATATATATATATATATATATATATATAGAAGGTTGACGAAAGTAAATAACCACCACGATGGTTGTCCTCAAGAACAATCAAAGCTCATCAATGGAATGCCCGAACGTGTGTCAGCCTTACATAATGCAAATGGGAAATTAACACGATTCTAAATATCGTGATTCAATAAATCTGTTATTATTTACTGACTTTTATTAGCAAATTAAAAACTATGGAAAACTACGATGTCTATTTAGTTTTGTCAACTGTTATAATGTTTCAGACCAACAAAGACCCTAGGATCCACTCATGGCTGGTCTACCTAACTGTGGTTGTAGTTGTGTATTGCGTATGTCCTCCGTGGTGGCGGAGGGGACCTACAATTTTACGTGGGTTCCGAACCACAAAAACCTTAATTTTACTACCTTAAACTATACCCAATCTATCAACATATGCGTCTAATCGATTTTTAAACATGTTCATAGACGTGCTACTAATTACTTCTACCGGCAAACTATTCCAGCTATTTACTCTTCTATGCGTAAAAACGTTTTTGGCAACTGCCGTCTCGAACCTTCTACTTGTCAATTTACACCCATTATTTCTAGTTCTAATATATTGTGATATTTCGAGAAAGCTATCTCTATTTACGTTATCGAACCCATTCATAATTTTAAAAACCTGGATTAGATCACCCTTTAGCCTCCTAGTCTCGAGTGTAGTCAATTTTAACTCCTTAAACCTATCCTCGTACGACTTCGACCTAAGCGACGGAATCATCATATTTGCTCGTCTTTGAACTCTTTCGATTTTGTCTATATCTTTTCGAATATGCGGATTCCAAAATTGGATCCGTACTCCAAATGGGTTCTAACTAATGATTTATAAAGAGGAACAATAATATCGCG
>JAJOZX010003088.1:352500-357500 GCA_023014485.1 Bathynomus jamesi
CTTGCGTATATTGAGGTTCTGAATGTAGAGGTCTGTGAAGCTTTAAACCCTAAACCCGGTCCCAAAGCTGGGTCCTATCTGCTTAGCAGATAGCTGGTGAGGGAAGCTATATTCTGGGGCCTCTTTGCTTTGCTAGCCCACGTTGGACTTCCATCATGAAAAGGAAAAATTATAGTATTTGTCATTTACCATTATTTATTCGGACTATAGTGGATTTAATTGTCCCAGAAGAGTCCCTCGTTTCATGCACGGTCTGTGTGCAACATAATATATATATATATATATATATATATATATATATTATATATATTATATATATATATATATATTAGTGAGCCGTTAGTGACGCACCAGTTTAATAGAGACACACGTGACAGAATAAAACTTTCTTGTAAAAAATGGAAAAGGCAGGATAAACAGTTTGTAGGTTAATGGCAACCTTCAACATCTTGTATCACTCCCCCAAGACGTTGAAGATATGCAGCGTTTGATTTCGGCATATGAGCATGATGAAATTTTTCTCTGTTGATTTATATGGTTTCCTTGTGAAATCGTAAGAAAAGTAACATCCTTTCATGACAATTTTCATCATCTCCTTTATGTTTAAGACCACACTTCTAGTCCAGTTCAATAACCAGTATTCGTGGCCATTTGTGTTGTAAATTATGCTGGTCCCTGTATTTCCGGTAGTCCGGGAGGGGGTGAGTCTTCATTGGTTTGGGATCAGGTATCAAACCAAAGAGACCCACTTTTAAAAACTTCATTCAAGAAGGTCTATATCCGTATGGGGGAAGCATATGATAGTGGACCTTACTGTTGACACCATTAAGATCCACTTTCTTTAATCAGAAGGAGACACATTCTCAGCGAAACATGTAGTGTCACAGGTCCAATGCAGACGCACATCATGACTTCCAATAGAGACGCGTCTGCATTGGACATTGGCGGTGCTTCTGCATTGGACTGTTGTAGTTGATTGTGTTTTGTATTCTTATTTACAGAAAATTGTTTATCAATAATTGAAAGGATGCATGGTACATGACAAGTACAAAATAAGTGTCAATTAAATGCTAAATGCTAAATATCACCCTGTCGCAAATTTTAGCGAGGAAGAGGTTGAAAACCCGGAGCTCCGGGGAAACGCGAAATATCCGAGTCGCAAAGTTTGGCGAGGAGGAGGCCGAGTACCCGGAGAGACAACGAGAACGGGGAAAACGTGAAGTATTCCCGTCGTACGAAATTTCCGACTGAAAGGCGGCGGTCCGGTCGGTCCGGTTCTAGACTCGCCGAAGGAGGATATCTGAGAAAGAGCCGAGAGAGCCCCCGATAGCTGGAAAACGCAGAAAAGCTACGGGAGCAGGGGTGAGAGCCCCTTCCTTTCGGCTTTTTCTCGATATGAACCCCATTTAAAAGGTCACATAACCCCCACTGGATGGGGCCCAATGTATAAAAGTGACAAAAACGATAAGGAAACATTTAGCATGCCCTGATGAATTGATCCATGGGATCAATCGTGTAAATGCTCATATCCACATTGTTCTGGCTGTATACACTACAAATATTGTTGATGACCAATAAACACTTAATGTGCATGTCTTCTCTCTTGTATGAATACAAAATAAATAGCTGTAGCCAGTTCCTCAGTGGTAGTAACTTTTTAGAGAAATTGGTTACAGAGCTTAAAAATCTGCTCAAAACATACTTGTCAAACAGAAACAGCAATTTGACAATGACAACAATGAAAACTAAATTAAAAACAACGCACAGCTAAAAGAAACAGGTGAGTAAAGCCATCTAAAAAGTGCAACTAGGCATATATAGCCCTTGATTCATATCATTGATTTTCAACCAGCATTAACATGAAAATTTATATGCAGAAAATCATTTAGCGTAGAGATACATCACCCTGGGTCTCCATTGGGCTAAGTGCGTCTGTAAAGGGGATTTCGGCAAAAAGGAGACGCAATACTATTTTTATACATTATGTAAAAACATGACCAGAAAGAATAAAATTACGTACATACTCGTATCATGATAACACCAGTAAATTCTAATACAATCACACAATTGGAACATTTGATGACCTACAATAGCAGAATGGTGAGATTTTGAAGCAGAAAGATACCAATTTTTGCGTCTCCATTGGCTCACTTACCCTATGTAGTGTACAAAAGTTCCCAGAAACACAATCTAGAAAGGTGGGGGACTGGGAGGGGAGAGTGTGTCACTAAAACCTTCCTTGGTTCTCCTTTAATATGTACACGCCGTTTAGGCTAGGTAGGTTAATAGACGAAAACGTGCGAAAGCTGTATAGGTCGAAGCCTTCTTTAAACGTTGTAGGTCCGGGAAACGCGGGCCCGACGTGATAAATAGTTTAAAACGCGGGCCCGTGGTAAAAAATAACTTAAACGTCTTTTATTGCAACGCGCGTAGTATTAGAAATAAATTAAATGAATTTAAGGCGGTAATTTATTCCGGCAACTATGATATAGTTGCTATCACTGAAACTTGGTTAAATACCGTGACTCGGGACTTGTTGGGGGAACTTGATATACCGGGTTTTAAAATCTTTACTAATGATAGGTTACATAGATTTGGAGGCGGCGTTTTGCTGTACATTCGTAATTCCCTTAGGGCTATCGAGGTTAAGTTAGATTTTCCGGCAGCAATTAATGCGATCTGTGTTGAAGTTAGGGCGCGTAGTATTAGTTTTAATTTTGTCGTTGTTTATAGACCTCCCGTTCAACCCCTCGATATAGATACTAGATTTTACTCACTTCTTGGTAATTTTATTGACAATCGGAATAGTATAATTGTCGGAGACTTTAACTGCCCTAATGTTAATTACGAGAATTTTACGGGTAACGAAGAGGGTTTGAGACTGGTTGAGTTTATGGACGATAACTTTTTACGACAGATAGTTACCGAACCAACGCGCGGTGATAATATCTTAGATTTGGTGATGACGAACGGCGAGAATATAGTCGAAGGTTTAGAAGTAGGCGAGAGTTTAGGATGTAGCGATCATCAAATTCTTAGGTTTAAGTTATTGATAGAAAACACTCAGGATAGTAACGTAATAGAAGTCCCTGATTTTCGTAGGGCTAATTTTGATAGTTTTGCTGATAGGATGAGAGTAGTGGACTGGGATAACTTATTTATGGGTAATGATACAAATTTGCGTTGGGTGGCGTTTAAAGAAAGTTTTAGGAATATTGAAAGGGAGTTTATTCCTCGTAGGCCCAAGCGCGTTAGAAATCGTGGTAGGCCGAAGTGGTGGACTAGGGAAGTAGGCGAGTTCATAAACGAGCGTAATAGAGCGTATAGACTTAACAAGCGCAATGGCCAGGTAGCTAACTTTAATAGATATATCGAGCTTAGACGTCAGGTTAAAAGATCAGTTAGGAATGCTAAGCGTAATTTAGAGATAGTTATAGCTGCGGATAGTAAACATAATCCAAAAAAGTTTTTTGAATACGTAAATAATCGTAAGCCGGTAAAGGATAACATAGGCCCTCTAGTGGATGTAAATGGCGCTTTGGCTTCTGACGCTCAGGCGATGGCGGGTATTTTCAATAACTTTTTTGCGACAGTTTTTACCGTAGAGGACGTAAATAATGTCCCCGACGTTGACGATATCGTTCCATTTAGTAACGAGACTATTTTAGATGAAATAACTGTTTACGAGGCTGAGATTGCGCATTATATCGATAGGCTAAAAGTTAGCAAGGCTCCAGGCCCTGACGCTTTTTATCCTAGACATTTGAAAGATTTGAAAGACGTTATTGTAGGCCCCTTAGCGAAGATTTTTAATCAGTCACTCGAAACGGGGATTATTCCTGAAGACTTCAAATTAGCTAACGTCACGCCTATTTTTAAAAAAGGCGACCGCGCGGTAGCTAGCAATTATAGGCCCATTAGCTTAACGTCAATTGTCGGTAAACTTTTGGAATCCGTAGTTAGGGATCGTATTATCGATCACTTAGAAAGTAGGGGTTTGATTAATAGTAGTCAGCACGGGTTTCGACGCCATAGGTCTTGTTTAACTAATTTGTTCGAATTTTATAACGAAATAGTGCGCGAATACGATAGGCATAGGGCAGCTGACGTTATTTATTTAGATTTTAAAAAGGCATTCGATACAGTTCCGCATAGGAGACTAATTGCGAAGGTTAAAGCGCACGGTATACGCGGTCAGGTAGCTAACTGGTTAGAAGAATGGCTTCGTGCTAGGAGGCAGAGGGTCGTAGTTAATGGTAGTGAATCGGGGTGGTTAGATGTAGGTAGTGGTGTCCCACAGGGTTCAGTGTTAGGCCCATTGTTATTCGTAATTTACATTAACGACATAGATGTAGGATTGACTAGTAACGTGTCAAAATTCGCGGACGATACTAAAATAGGCGGTAAGGTTGTTAACGAGGACGATAGAAATAGGATCCAAGACGATGTAGATAGGATTATGGAGTGGACGGATAAGTGGCAGATGCAATTTAACGTAGATAAATGTAAAGTTTTGCATATAGGTTCTCGCAACAATAATTACGCGTACACGATGAATGATAGGGAGTTGGCGAGCGTTGACGAGGAAGTAGATTTAGGCGTACGCGTAACTAAAGATTTAAAGGTTAGGAACCAGTGCCTGGAGTCTTGCGCAAAAGCTAATAGGATGTTAGGCTTCATAGCGCGTAATTTCGAATTTAAATCGAAGGATATTATATTGCCCCTCTACAAGTCCCTAGTCAGGCCTCATTTAGAATATGCCGTTCAGTTTTGGTGCCCGTACTTGCGTGAGGATATTGATAGGTTAGAAAGGGTTCAGCGTCGTGCCACGAAACTTATTCCGTCATTGCGCAATAAGCCTTATGAAGATAGGTTTAAAGAGTTAGACTTGTATTCACTCGCAACTAGAAGATTAAGGGGGGAGCTTATTGAAGTTTTCAAAATCGTTAATAACATCGATAACGTAAATTTTGACACACTGCTCACTTTCGATAATAGTA
>JAJOZX010003088.1:362500-412500 GCA_023014485.1 Bathynomus jamesi
TTTAATACATCCTAATTAATAAGATGTTCTTCTATAGTCATAGGCCTATGTTTAAAAATTGGGTTAGACGAGTGACCTACCCTCATCCACTAAATACTTACATCGTTTTCAGCTTTACTTATTTTATATTTCTTTCATTTTAAAGTGAGGTTCATATTTAACAAAACGTTTCTTATCATCTATTAAACGTTTAAAACGTTCAACCGAAACAATATTTCTTTATTTTAAATGTTTAGAATATGATAAGAAACGTTTAGTTAAATGTCATCTTTTTCTTATCCTTTTCTTATCATTTCTTCTCTTTTCTTCTTTGACTTTCCTTAAAATGAAACTTCAAATAGGAAAAAAAGGATAAAAATGATCTATTTTTCCCAGTCAACGTTAACATAAATAAATAAATAAATAAATAAATATAAAAAAAATGATTCTCTCGGAATTGGAACACACCAAAACTAATATACAGGGTGTCCCGTAAGTCTGGAACCCATAGGGAAAAATAATAATATTACAAAATAGTCCAAAAATTTATTACATAATCTGTTCAAAGTGTCCGCCGTTGTGTCGCACACATAGTTGAAGACGCAATCTCCACTGCGACAACACTTTCTGAATCACAGTCGCAGAAATTTCTTGACACGCCTCCACAATGCGTGCTTTAAGGTGGAAAATGTTCTGAAGTTTGACCTCGTACACTTTGGCTTTCAAGTGGCCCCACAAATAAAAATCATAATAAAAAATAATAAAAAAATAATAATAATAAAATAATAATAATAACATAATAAAAAAATATATTATAAATCCCTATGGGTCCAGACTTACGGGACACCCTGTATAAAGAGTTCAATTATATCGTAAGAAACGTTGAAATGAAAATGAATTACTGAACAGACTCTTCGTATCTCAACACGGGTCGGAAAATCATTAAAATATATAAACCTATTTCCATAATATAATTTGGTTCCTTTGACATTTAACCCTGTTTTCAATGGTTTTAAAAGCCGATATTTCGCACTTCTCTTTTGATCTTCCTCTTGCGCGTGTGTGTGTGTGGTGTGTGTGTGTGTGTGTGTGTGTGTGTGTGTGATTCGAGTGTTTTTAAGTTGCGTGGATGCCTTAATGCTTGTGCAAAAGTAATGCATAAATTATTTGCCTCCTTCGTATAATGATCGAGAGGGATTTCTTTTTGTGGAAAGGACGATGGTGCCATTACATATAAATAAGAATTAACGAGGATGCTAACTCACTGGTTTAAAGATAGATGTAAAATAGAGATAAAATAGATAGATAGATAGATAGATAAATATGCCCATGCGTAGTACAGGAAGATTGATACTATAGCACGTCGTTCACAATAAATAATATAGTGACCTTTGAACTATATATATATATATTAATATATATATATATATATATATATATATATATATATATATAATATATATATATATGAAAATTATTTCACGAAAGTAACACGTGAAAAATATTTATGATGAATAAAACCACGAAGGAAAGGAAACACAAAATGGTGCTCAAGCGCTTTCGTCTATTGACTCAATAGACGAAAGCGCTTGAGCACCATTTTGTGTTTCCTTTCCTTCGTGGTTTTATTCATCATATATATATATATATATATATATATATATATATATATATATATGTAAACAGAGAGAAATAGAAAACCTCTATTTATTGACATCATTTCCATCTATGATGAACTTGTATTTCTGTATCGTGCCATCTTTCCCCTTCAACGGAATGGCGACTCGAATAAAGTGTGACGTGGAATGGTGTGGTGACTCGCTTCAGAGAGTGACGTGGTGTGATGCAAAAAGGACTCGTTAAGCCCCTAAGAGACCCTTCCTTTCAACCCGGAGAATTCATAGCCACAGACATCCATTTTTGGTACACTTTTTCTATTTCGATGCAAATCTAGCAGCACCACACTTGTCACCTCCGCTTTTATCAGCCACTCTGAGCGGCCCACTCTGCTAATGGAGACAAAATGCAACTTATTATACACTTTGTCCAACCAATTCCTCTGTCTCTTTGAATAGCGTTCACCGAACCTTCGCACCCGAAAATAAACTTCATAGCCCCTAAAGAACGAAACAAAATGAAAATAGAGCGAAGTTTTGCGTGGCATGTGTAAACAACTTGTTACAACTTGTTACGACTTGTTAGCGCTATCTTTCCTCGCTCGTCCCGAGGGAGCGACGCTCCCCTTCGACCCAAAATGATGCGACTTTTTCTCGAAAAGCTCCGTTCACTCTCTTTCAAATCAAGGCAAAAACTTTCATACAAATGTAATCCACCTAAACTCCGCTATTTGGAAAGCTATTCAAATCCTCCTTATATACTCGTCGTAGGCAAGTTTTCCTTCCGCATAAAGATGGTCTGGAAAAGCGCGAAAGAGAATCGGTTCACACAAAGGGAGAGTTCAGAGGCGGAGGAAGCCCATTTTGGAGTAGGTGGGGTCTACAAATTGGCCGAAGATCTGATGCGACAGCTTTTATATATAAATCCCTGCCTTTCAGACAAGAAAAACACGCCGCCTGGTTCATTCGTGCGCGCGCGCGCACACATACACAACACACACACATATAAATATACACTCATATATAGACATTACACACAAGCACGCGCGCACACGAATGTCAACTAATTTCTCCATTTCACTAAGAAAAAAAAGAGAAAAACTCGTGTGTGCTCCTGCGAATCACAAGCAGATAAAATCTCTCTCTTTACTTCTCTCACAATTGAAATTTAGGACAAACACAGCTTTACACAATAAATAAAACGGCTTTACTGTGCACACACACACACACATAATATATATATATATATATATATATATATATATATATATATATGTGCGTGGGGGGGGGGGGAATTTATACGGAAATGTTTAAATAATATCATATGATACCTACAGATATAATTAAATATATTCATATATCCAAAGAAACAGGAACCAAATTTTTTTTCAGGGAAATTTCCTTTATATATATATATATATATATATTATATATATATATATATATATATATATATATATATATATATATATATATATATGTGAGAACATTGAAGTATTTCGAACAAAATAAGATCGAATTAAAAAACTTCGGGAACTGGAATGCTAAGATCAAATAATCATAAATGAGAATAAGGCTCTCTCTCTCTCTCTCTCTATATGTGTGTGTGTGTGTGTGTGTGTGTGTACATGTTCAATACATGTTTTGAATTGTTTCAACTATTTTATCTGCCGAATAAACTTATATTTTTTAATTTAAATCCTACTCTTAATCTCCAAGTAGCAGTACATTATTCCATTTCAACTCCAAATCTTCGAATCAGGAATAAAATCCAAGCTTTTACCTCCCTAGCATATATATATATATATATATATTTATATATATATATTAATATATATATATATATATATATATATATATTCTCAGTCAGTTATCCGTGATTGAAGGACGGTCCATGATCACGGATAACCCGATTTCACGGTTAACTCACTCTGCCTGTGGGTGGGTAGTGCAGCTGCTACTGCCCACCCACCACTGGTTGGCCTCCCACCTCGTGAGTGACCACCTCGCGAGTGACCACACACAATATTATTCTATTGCAGTATAATATAGAATTAAGTAGTTTGTAATCACAACAAAACGTGACGCTATGGAAGCCACAACGCAAATGTTTACTCTATGAAGCGTGGAGAGACACTGACTGAGACGCGTTACGGTGGACTAGCGGGAGGCGTGACGCGGATGTAAACACCGCGCCAAATCACGGTTAACACGTTGTTATGATCACAAAAAAAGTAGACAATGGTCGCAAAGAGTAAATCATGGTTAACTCGATTCACGGTTGCGTGAATCTCGGATAATCGCGAGTACTGTATATAAAATCAGTGAGGAGGGCCTGAAACTCAGGCCAGCACTCAGGCCTGGCTAATGCAACCTATTAACCTAACTCCTGGATTATTATTGGTACCACTGGGAGTTGAATCTCCTCTCTTTGTTTGAAGTGTTGAATTTCACTTTGTTTATAACCGGAGGAAAATGATGTTTTCCACTGAGCTACGGAGACTGCCGTGCTCTCTCTCTCTCTCTCTCTCTCTCTCTCTCTCTCTCTATATATATATATATATATATATATATATATATATATATATATATATCGTAACAGTGACTAAAATTTAGTGTGACATCAGTTTTGAATTTCGTTTATGTGAGCTTTGTTTGGATAATTTGATTCGGTGGTGAAGAGAAAGAGTGTCTGATTTGCCATCGTCCGTCTATTAAATCGGGGCGGGCTACTTCGTGGCAATGTCGCAATACGCTTCTCCGTTAGATCTAGGAAACTAAGCAACGTCGGGTCTGTTAAGTAATTGGACGGGGGACCGCCTTCTGTACGCGTCCTGATGATGTACCGACCCGTGACTCGGATCACGTGTTATTAGTTCTATATGGGTCCCCACTGTCAGACAACCTTACGGTTGTTGTAGTAGGTAAAGTAATTCATACAATTAGAAGCAGTAAGTATATCTGATGAAAAGAAGATGGATGGTTTATTCGATTGATGAGGCGAATTATGAAAATTTAGGTGGGTGTTGTTGTTGATGGTGTTGTTTTGGAGTCGTTTAACCTCCTTCGTAACAGCAAAGGTCATGTGACGGAGGGAAATTACAACTTTATGTGGGATTTGAACTAAGAGTCGCTACATCATTCGAAAGCGCAAGAAGGTTCCCCATCCAGCAACTACCTAGACCAAATTTCGATTAAATTTGTTGATCATAAAGATAGCGGTATTGCGACATAGCCACGGCATACCCCGAAATTAAGGGGTGTGAATCGTTGTATAAAACAAGATATTTTCCTATTCAAGATATTATTATATCGATTGATTATGAGTAAACATGAATGAAAATATGAAGTGGATCAAGGCTAAGAAGGATCCTTCTTAGGATTTAAAAGGTGGATGAAAACGTATGTTTTAGTGATTGACAGATTATTTTCAAAGGCTAAGATGGTTGACTAACTTAGAGAGTGAATTATATAGATGTAAGGAGAGAGAGAGAGAGAGAGAGAGAGAGAGAGAGAGAGAGAGAAGAGAAGCGGTTTGTTTAAAAAACAAATTTTAGTAATTTTATTTTGTAGATAAAGGAATGTGTTGTAGTCATTTCACTCTTTAAAAGCATTTTAACGCGTTTACTGGATCGTATTGTGTATACAGTACAACATACAGTATTTTGGGAGTTTCCAGAGAAATAGACAGTCAATATAATAAAGTTCAAATTCAAGTAGAATTGGTGCAGGAGATGAGATAAGAGCCAGAATTCCTTTATAATATAAAGTGAAGATCCATTATATTATAGACCCTAAATAAAGATTTATCGCAAAATTGTCTGACCTTGACCAGAATAAAAATAGTAGGGGGCGCTTCAATGCATTAATAATAATAATAATAATAATAATAATAATAATAGTTGGGGTTGTTAAACTTCGTTGTTAACGGAAAAGATCACACTGGCGGAGAGCCGTTATGCATTAACTGCATGGTTAAATTACCAAAGATAGAACTTCACTTTTACTGTACAGTTGATTGCTAAAGTGGGAATACACTGAGCCGTAAGTTATTGGCGTGATCCAGTGTGTATCCCGATTTCGGTAACCGATGGTACATACAATTTTGGAAAAAAGTTCGCCCAGAGTCATACACTTTTTAAACACCAAATATTTTGAAATGTTAATGGCTGAGTTTTGTTTTTGGAATTTTATTACAGTCACAAAAAAAAGAATAGAAATAGCCAAAGAATAATAGAATATTATCAATTAGTAATTATTTATGAATTTTAAAAGTTTATGTTTCTCGGCGAACTTTTTTCCGAGACTGTAGCCGAGTTGCGTTAATTCCCTAGGTCGCGTTTATACCTTTTCAATTAAATGAAGTCTGTGTGTATCAATACTCGTTGAATCTTCTTCATAAGGGAAATGTGAACACCCGCGTGTTAATGATAAACATGAAGATTACAGTACATTATTTACACTCTAAATACACTCTCGTATACACTACCGTCTTACAGATTACTGTATCAAGTTAAGAAAATGTCCAGCACTGAGAATAACTTACAAAAATTCCGTTTTAAATCAATTTGCATTCCAATAAAGCGTCATTTAAATAAACTTATAGTCTATATATATATATATATATATATATATTATATATATATTATATATATATATATATATATATATATATATATATATATATATATATATATATATATATACATTTTAACTGCAAACAACACACAGTATAATTAATGTAAAGAACGACGCTTGTGTAGAAGAACGTTTGCAGTTAAAATGTATATATATGTACGGCATGCGAAGGTGCCCCCTCAGGGCATTGGTTTCTGCTCGTATGTAGGAGAATTACGGCTTCTGATTGATCGAGGCCCATGGTGTAGTGGATAGCATATCTGACCGGCAATCGGAAGATCCCGGGTTCGATTCCCGGGTGGTTACCTCATTTTTCATTTGTTCGTTCTCCCTCCTCATCTTGTGCGGAACGTTCTTCTACACAAGCGTCGTTCTTTATATATATATATATATACAGATGGTTCACAAAAGTAGATAATAGAGATAATAGTTTTTGACTTGCTAATAAAAGTCAATAAATAATAACAGATTTATTGAATCAATATATTTCGAATCTTGTTGCTTTCCACTTTGCATTATGTGAAGCTGACACACATTCTGACATTCCTTCCATTGATGAACTTTGCTATTTGTTGTTGAGGACAATCATCATGATGTCTATTTACTTTTGTCAACTCTCTCTCTCTCTCTCTCTCTCTCTCTCTCTCTCTCTCTCTCTATATATATATATATATATATATATATATATATATATATATATAAAGAACGACGCTTGTGTAGAAGAGCGTTCCGCACAAGATGAGGAGGGAGAACGAGCAAATGAAAAATGAGGTACCTCCCAGGAATCGAACCCGGGATCATCCAAATGCCGGTCGGATATGTTAACCACTACACCAAGGACCCCGATTAGTCAGTACTCGTAATTCTCCTACATACGAGCGGAATCAAATGCCCTGAGGGGCACATTCGCATGCCGTACATATATACATTCCGCTCGTATGTAGGAGAATTACGAGTACTGACTAATCGGGGTCCTTGGTGTAGTGGTTAACATATCCGACCGGCATTTGGATGATCCCAGGTTCGATTCCTGGGAGGTACCTCATTTTTCATTTGCTCGTTCTCCCTCCTCATCTTGTGCGGAACGCTCTTCTACACAAGCGTCGTTCTTTGCATTAATTATACTGTGTTGTTTGCAGTTAAAATATATATATACAGTATATATATATATATAATATATATATATATATATATATATATATATATATATATATATATATTCTTAAAATTACTTAAAGCGCTTGAATTTATTATAGGTAACAGAATTGGAGAAAGTATGTTTATAGAATTTATGTATCTATATACGTTTGGTATTAATTCTTATATAGAATAACCTTCTCATATAATAGCAATTGAAATAAAAATCTTATTATTTCTGTTGCCATTTTCTGCAAGAAACTTACGATGTCGTGGCGCTTTCGATGGTGAAATAAAAGTAAAAATAAATTCTGTCACTTCCTGCTTGCGTTTGTCTCCCTCTTGTTAATTTGCCTCATAAGCGCTCCATCTTTCCTCCCAAGAAGATCTCATTACGAGAGAGGATCGTAATAGTCTCCGAGACAATTTTGCGCCAACTGGAATCGCTTACGAAAACAGTCGTCAAAGAAAGCTTTCATCTATATTCAGCGACGATCGCTTCCAAAGCGAATGAAAACTCTTTCTTAACATTAAACGCGTATTGATTGGCCTATCAACACCTCTTGATCCGAGAACGAGTGCCAAATAGATCCCTCTGATTGGTTAGAATGAGATGACGTAACGATCCAAAAGATTACCACATTTTGAGGACTGTAAATTGGCTGTGAGCGTTCATTTTCCGGCTCCTGATGGGGAAGTTCGACGCCACAAAAGGGCTGATGGCTGTGCAAGAACAATCCATTAGAAGGATGGTGTCGTTCTCATTGTGTGTTCCTTCGAATGGCTGGAGGAAACGGCACTCATACGCAGGACGTGGCACTCGTGTGACCTTTAATGATTCTGAATGAGCCAAGATGACTAAGAAAGCCGAAGAAAGTCTTTGTATTTGAGGTGACTGAGTTTGATCGAGGAGAAAAAAGGACATTTTGCTTTATCTTCGCCTATTAAACTGAGACATTGTATCAAGATATGAAGTTTATTAAAGAATGGTTCGCTGCTATTGTCACTTGGCTCCCTGATATTTCAATAATAAGAAATAAGCTTTTTCTTTTGTATATACGAGATAAGGTGTTTTATTATAGTAAGCGAAAATAAGGGAGTAAAAATCAAGGGTGTTATAGAGAGAGAGAGAGAGAGAGAGGAGAGGGGGGAGAAAATGCAAACAAAAAAATTTGAATGTTTTTTTAAAATCTATTGATAAGATATATAATTTAAAAACCAACTTTATTTTAAATATAATTTTTATTTCTTTTTCACTAATAAAATCTAACTTAATAAAACAAAAGAAAAAATATTATTAAAAATTTATAAATAATAAATTATTTATATATTTCTTAATTAGGTTATCACTTGAAACACTTTTTTTAATTTATCGAAAATATTTTTTACAAAAGAATTATTTTTGTATTAATTAATTAATTAATTAATAATAGATTTTATATATAAAGTTTATTCTAAATAGATCTTGCGACAAAAAAGTCTATCAAACAAACAAACATTTCTAATAGATAGAGATAAATGTATAAATAAAGAGACGAATAAATTTTATTAACAAGTTCGCTCGACTTCCATAATCCAATTTACTGCGTTTAAAATAATTATAAGCAAATCGTTTATGTTATTTTGGGACTCAGTTTGCATTACTATGAAATACAAATAAAAAACATACGGTAACCATGGTAACAGTATTTCGGTTACGCACAAATAAACAACTTGTGTTCTATTCATACGAATTAGTGACGTAGGATCTTCGTATTATAACTTTGGTTAACCTTGGTTTTACTTCCGCCCGAATTGTTCATTCTGACGAATGTCAAGCTCGTTACGTCACCTTAGATCTACAATTTAACGCGGAATCCGAACAACGCCCCATCACGGGCCGTCAGAAATTACGAAGTCTTCGGCCGGACTCGATCTCGCGACCTCCCGATCAGCAGCAGCCCAGCATTTTAACCACTACGCCACCCAGGGTACCCATTTATCTACCAACCTATTTTTCTGGAAGGATGAACAGCTGGGTAAGCTGCGCGCCGTCTGCTTTCAGTGCTACTAACCACTACACCACCACTACAAAGAGAGAGAGAGAGAAGAGAGAGAGAGAGAGAGAGAGAGTTGTAATGCGGAAAAAATTCGTGGAAGAAAAGTAAAATTTGAAAAATTTCCCCCTTCCAAAATATCTTTGTTTTTCCTCTTGATTTTTTTTTTCTTTTTTCCCCAAAAATAAATAATTGAAAAGCAAAACCCAAAAATGACTAATTAATAATTTTGTTCTTTTTCTTTTCATTTTTATTTTTGTTAAACTTTTTTCCACAAGTGTATTTTAGATTTTGGTGTTTATGCATATTTTTTACAGTATGACGCTGACGTTACATCAGCCAAAATTAATAAAAGTGAAATACTTTTAGTGCAAAATTTAAAACTGAAGAAAAAAAGAAAGAAAAAAGTTAGTACATTCGTCATACACACACACACATATATATATATATATTAGGGTGATGCACAAATCATGACCATCGTGGATTTTTAGGGATACCCCCTCATTTGTTCCAATTTGTCACAAAAACACCCTGTGAGAAATTCCAGGTCAAACAAATAACATCCAGAGGTCGCGCCCGCCAATTGAAAATTTGAAAATTACAAAAAATTAGAGTAAAATCAAATTTTTTGAATTTGTTCTTATTTTTGTTGCAGGTTTGTTGCAGGTTGCAGGTTTTGTGCAGGTTTGCTGCAGGCAGAGTGGTAGGTGATGCGTATATGAGCAAACAGCAAACAGCGTTCAAGGAAATCGGTAGCGCAGTGTGCTTGTGGCAGTGTCCGGGAGAGGTGCTATATCAGTGAGTCTCTCCGCCTCAATTTCTCTTCTATTTCCTGTATCTTAATTGTGACGAAAATGAGATCAAGAAGCTCAACAGATATCTGGCTGATCGGTCAACAAATAGATAAATTGAATCAAAGTAAGCTTCCATCAAAGAAAGAAGTAATTTCCTTATTCATGAATTATAAACATGTCAAGAATAACACCGTCAGAGAAGCATTAACTTCAACCGTTAATGATGTATTGGAAGTGTGGCAGAGAGCAGGAATACCAACAACCCAGAAATGTAATGTTGTGAAGAAATTAAATACTGTATGATGAGTGGCAAGGGCTGAAGAAGCAAAGGAAAAAATCGAAGTTTTCAATAGAGAAAGAGAATACATGGAAAGAAAAATTGGATGGACTCTTTGATATTGCGCATGCAAATGCTAACGAGTTAATAACTATTGAGGAAGATAGAGAGTTTCTACGGCTTCAAAGGGAAGGTCGAAAGGGTAAAATGATGGCAGTTGATAAGGATGAAAAAAACGTCGAAAGGAAGCTGCGAAGAGACATGAAAAATGGATAAGAAAAGGTTACGTGAATCAAGTGCATTTGATGAAACAGTTGTTCTTGCAAGCAGCAGCAGTTCCTGCAGTGATTCACCTGCATCTACGGAAGAAGAAGTACATCTGGAACAGCCCTCAACATCCAAAAGAGGCCTTCCAAGAAAAAAATTCAAGATTATGAATGAAAATCTGCTTCCTCATTGGATGTTGCTAAGATCAGCGACCGATCAGCCTCTTTAATAATTATTCCAACGATCGCAAATGTTGGAAAAGATCCAGAGAATTACAATGTTAGCTACTCATCGATTCGCAGGGCAAGACAGAAATCAAGAAAAGTTCAGTGAAAACTTGAAAGAAGAATTTCAAGCTGACAAACCCTTGATTGTTCATTGGGATGGCAAACTCCTCGAAGACATTACTGGGAATGAGGTTGTTGATCGGTTGCCAGTCCTAATCTCTGGCAGTGGAGAAGATCAACTGCTTGGAGTGCCAAAAATAGATCATGGCACAGGAAAGGATACTGCAAATGCAGTACATCAGGCGATCATTGATTGGAATCTAATAGATAAGGTAAAAGGCATGTGTTTCGATACAACTGCATCGAACACAGGTCGTAAAAACGGAGCTTGTGTCCTAATTGAACAGAAAATGGAGAAAGATTTGTTGTGGTGTCCTTGTCGACACCATATCCTTGAAATCATGTTGGAAGCAGTGGTATCCCCTGCATTACAGGCTTCATCAGGCCCTGACATTCAGTTATTCAAAAGATTCAAAACAAACTGGAATAAGATTAATCTAACTTCATACAATAAATTAGAAAATTATCCACAAAAGGAAAAAGAGGAAATCATCAACTTTGCAGCAAGAAAATCAATGAAGATCAACCTCGCGACGATACAGAGAGTTATTGGAACTGACCAATCTCTTGGCGGCGGTACTCCAACGACTGGAATAAAATTCAGGAAGCCTGGGGCTTATCATAGAGCCCTTGGATGGCGAAAGTCATTTATTCGATGAAAATCTTTATGTCAAAAGTCAGTTCAAAATAACAGCAATAGAAGAAAGAAATCTAAAAGAAATTTGTTGGTTTTCTGTTCAAATTTACATTAAGCATTGGTTTTCAGCACCCTGCGCAGCAAGTGCTCCACGAAATGATCTGAGTCTTCTCAAGAATCTTCACAGCTACAAAAGCACAAATGAACAACTAGCAATGCTGCTTTAGAAAAATTCAAGAATCATTTGTGGTATCTCTCAGAAGAGTTGATCGCATTGGCTTCTTTGATGATAAAATCAGCTTTGACACCAAAAGAAAAATGAAGGAGGCTCTTACAAAATCTCGGAGCCAGATCCTCCAAAAAGACACAAATAGACATCAAAACTATTGACAATAAGCAGCTTGAAGATTTTGTAACTGCTAACACAAAGTCCCTTCTTCAGTATACTCGGATTGTCTTCAACGTTCTTGAGCAAACCAGTAGAAGATTGGCTTCTCGATGAGAGTTATTGGTTGCAAAGAATGTAGTGAATCACATGAAAGTTGTTAATGATATTGCTGAAAGAGGAGTGAAATTGATTGAGATTATAACAAATTAATTACCAATGATGAACAACAGAAGCAATATCTACTGCAAGTTTGTATCAATTATCGGAAGAAGCTTCCGGACAAAACTAAGAAAACTCTCGTATCTTTGACGCAACAGTAAAATTACGAGTATATCCATTCTATGTATCTATTGTAAATATCTATTGTATTGTATCTGTTTTATGAACAATGGAAAAGAGGAAGGTGTATGATAGGCCTCCTGGGAACTTCCACTCAAAAAAAAGTAACGTGACGCTTGCTGTCCTCCTGGTGTCATGGAAATCAGCAAATTTTCAAATGGCGGGCGCGACCTCCAAATATTCGAATTTTGACCCGAAATTTCCCCAGGATCATTTTTCCATCAAATCAAACCAAATGAGAGGGTATCTCAAAAATTTGAAACAAAAAAATTTACTCCCCCACTTTTGCATCACCCTATTATATATGTAGAACATGCGCCTAGGTGGTGTAGTGGTTAGCATCGCTGACTACGAATCCATCGGCTCCAGGATCGAGACCCGGTGACGGCAGACGGCGCGCAGTAAAACCAAGCTGTTCATCCTTCTATACAATAAAAATTGGTTGGTAGATAAATAGGTACCCTGGGTAGCCTAGTGGTTAAGGCGTTGGGCTGCTGCTGATCGGGAGGGCGTGAGATCGAGTCCAGTCGAGGACTTTGTAATTTCTGACCGCCCGTGGTGGGGCGTGGTTCGGATTCCACGTTAAACTGTTTGTCTAAGGTGGAGTGACAAGCTTGACCTTCGTCAGAATGAACAATTTGGAAGGAAGCAAAAACCAAGATTGACCAAGGTTATATATATTAAGGTGGCCTTAAAATCCAACTTCTGGATCTTCCACTCGAAACTGGTTTGTGTTAGTTTTTTATAGTAACTGCATTGTGCAAATTTGGGAGAAATTCCAAATTTATTCTGGAATTGCGCTGAATGGTTTACCTTTTACCCCTAAGGACCCTGAGGGGAGTGACAAAAGGTGCATTCTCGTCCAGCTTCCGGGTGTGTGGTGTAGTGTGGTGAGTATTAACCTCTCAATGGAAGGGGTATTATGACTGCAAACCACTCACTGTGCCTGGCCGGATTTTAAAGACCCTCAACCAGCATTCACTTCCTTGTATCCAGGAACCTACGCCGGTGATCCTCCACGACTTCGAGTAGGTACCACTTCTGCTCCTCGCAATTCGTGATGGAGGTGTTGTAGTCTTGGATCTGAGCGACTCCGAACTCCGCCAAGTCGTTGACCATCTTTAGGATCCTAATAACTCCAAGAGCCTTTCCATACCCAGGAAGCTCCGGCCAGGTCTGCGGATCCCCAGCATTCAGAAAGGAGTCGTCCAAGTCCAGAATTGTGAACAGCTGTTGCGAGTTGGCCGTTAAGAATGACGACAGATCCTTCCCCTCCGCTTCCCCCATCCGGATCCTGTCTGGAGTATCTTCGGCTCCTTCACTGTCGAGGGTAGCGATCATTTTCCTGTTGGTTTCCAAGTGGTGGCGACAGGCCAGACACAGGCGATTCATATCCAGCTTCCTCTCGATCAGGATGCAAGCACCTCTTCTCGGTACGTTGTTGCAAGGCGGTGGTGTCGAAGGACATCACTCTGATCTGATCTGAAAGGACTCAATCTTCGATGGCCATTACGACAGCCGATGCCGTGGCTTCTGCGGTTCCGAAGGGGAGTTTTATCACCGCGAGGGCTTAGAAACGTCCTGGCTAAACACCACCACCGGCAGACGGCCGACGGTTTTTTCCCAGTGATGACAGGCACCATCTTCCTGTCTCAGTGGAGAACAAGTGGAGGCCCTGGATCGGAGCATTCTTTGATGAAGTTCGCAATTTACTCTCGGCGCTTTCTGCGAACCGTTCGAATGGCGGTCGGATTGATTTGTAGGGACTTCACGACTACATCGTGACCCAGACCATTTGAGGTGGTTGCCACGAGATGGGATGCGCTCGATCGCTGACTTTCATTCAGTTCAAAGCTTGTACTAATTCCGGCGGGAGTGTGTTCGCAACCCCTAAAATTTTTTTTTACCCCTATAAGTGAGGACCACCCCTCATATATATATATATAATATATACTATAATATATATCTATATATATATAATATATATATATTATATATATATAATATATATATATATATATATATATATATATATATGTGTTGTGTGTGTGTGTGTATGTTTGTGTGTGTGTGTAGAGACACACTATAGTGCTATCTCAGTTGGCACCTGGAGTTTATCATAGAACACTTTTTCGTGTCAATAGATTATTTTCTGAATATATCTGCTTTAGTTTTTACTGAAAGGTCTCTTTGTTTCGTTTTCAAAGTTTACATTTTTTGTTTACTTGAACAAGATTTCCATGTGCCCAAGAATGCTAACGAAGGAGCTCTCAAATCTGTGTCAGAAGCATCACAAAGCACGCCTTTGATTCATCTACGAAAGTCTTCACCGAAGCTTGAACCCAGGGGTCAGCCTCTTTTAAGATCATGAGAGACCTTCGAAAGTTCTAACAGCTTTCCGTGTCTCAAGACTTTAACCGTTAAAGTTTGAAAGCAGTCCACCTTCAAGCACTGCTGCAAAAACATCTCTTGATTAAGACTTTTGCACCCTACTTCCTTGCATACCTAAACATAGTGTTTATAGTTCTATGCATAAGCCTAACTCACTTAACCTACCGCGGTCCTACAGTACCATATAGAGTAGACCATTGCGTTCTACAGACTATTCCACATACAAACTCTCCGTCTAAACGAGAGGCTCACCAAAGTACCCTTACCAGTGTGACGCATAACGAACTTACATGTTACGTAACTTTAACATAATACAATCTATTATTAATTTATTATGAACCATATTTTAACGTACTGATCGTTACGTCTTGCTTACGTCTTGCGTCTTCTCTGTACTTTTGTTGTTCATTGTATTTAACATTAATTTTCAATATTTTAATCACTGTATTCACTGCACATTATATTAACTGTGAACATTTTATTTGTTTTGTTAATTAAAAGGAAAAAGAAGTCTATCCTTTTTTCCTTGGTTTGATCGAAAGATCAAATGGTGACTTTAAACATTAATCAACTAAATAATACTTCGTCAACGTACCTAATCATTAATAACTACAGCTAATTACAAATTAGTGCCGGTAACAAGTGCAAAAAGAAGAAGAAAAAAACTATATATAATAATAATAATAAGTGTTTTAGCTTATTTACAAATGCGGACGTGGTCATTAACAAGAAAAACATCATAATATCCCTCTATAGACCCAGCGTGTCACTTTTACCATTCTGTTCCAGATAACGCCGAATGATTTTATTAGCCAGTCTCAGAAAAGATCCCCGCTGGGCTATACATAGAGTGGTCACTGCTCTAAAGACCTTTCTCATCAGTGACGTCAACATAAAGTACATTAATGGAACTTTACGCTTATTCATGCGAAAAATCCATAAAGCTTTGTAAAACTGGTTGGCACTCGCGGAATTACTTCACATTTGTAAACGTGAAAATGGTTTACAGTATGTTGTACCGACAGAGCTCGAAGTTGTTCAGTACATGTAACTGTTCTTTTTTTGAAGTAACATACAATTTCAGTTATTTATTTATTTTTTTTTTTTATTATTATTATTATTATTATTATTATTATTATTATTAATATTATTATTTACAACAACACTTTAAATCATATTAAAAAGGTCTATGAGTGAAATAAACAATACAACGTTTCACCACTCCCTAACTGCCCTCATCAAATCAATAATTTAGATCAAGTTCTAATTTTGATATACGAAAGAGGGTTTTTTATATCTTTCCAGTAATTTTTCCCGAGTACGATTCGTAATGGTGTCTCTGGCATAACTTCACACACATTTCTTATTCATAATAATCAGTAAAGAGGGACAGACAGTGGCACAGCGTTCAAGCCAACTATTGCATCCCACTGCGCTAAATCCTGGATTATTATTAACCAGCACTATCGTGAATCGAACTCCCGACCTTAGTGTTTTCAGTTCACTTATACTCGTAGGTAGGGATACGTCGTAACACCGCTTCTCGTCGATCAGGGAAGTTAAGCAACATTGGGTCTGGATAATAGTTTGATGGGGACCGTTCTCCGCGTTTAGATGATGTATCAATCCGTGGTTCGGATCCCACGTAAAGCTGTAGGTTCCCTCCGTCATATGACCACCTTAGATATTGCAAAGGAGGTTAAATAACACCATCATTAGCTTATAGCTAAAAGGTGTTATCCAGTGAACGGTGATCGGTGCTCACTTCTTCTTTATGAAATAAAACAGAGAGAGAGAGAGAGAGAGAGAGAGAGAGAGAGAGAGAGAGAGAGTTACAAGGAGTTACAAGGAAAAGAAGTACCTCAAAAGGCCTTGCGGCCCATACCGAGGAGGTACCAATGGCAACGGGTGCCAGGGAAAATTTTGTGAAAGTTTATTTTTCTTTCAACTATCCTAGCAGTAGAAAACTGGATAGAAAAGTAGAAGGCTCTCTCCCCACCCTCCGCTCCCTCCCTGCCAGAGGCAGGTACGGAAAAAGGTTGAAGAAAATACCTTGACCCTGGAAAAGTAGCCAAGGAAATTTTACAGGAAAGTGGAGAATATAAATAGCTCTATATTTAGTTTGCTCACATGAGTGTATTCAGTACTTTGTCTAGCCTATTTTTAAACACATTTACACTTTGACTGGAAACAACCTCTGAGGGAAGTTGGTTCCAGATATTAACTATTTTATAGGAAAGAAATTTCCGCAGACTGAGGTCCTAAATGTCTTTACACACTCAAATAGTGTGCAAGATTTCGTCTACCCTTTTCTTGAACTGATCCACAGAGGAACTGTTCACAACTTCCGAAGGTAACCTGTTCCATGTGTCACAGATCTTATACGTAAAGTAATTCCCACACACACTAGTCCTAAACCGTTTCAAATCCAACTTCCAACCATTGTTGCGAGTTGGGTTATCATTTAAACTAAACATACTTCTAAAATCGACATCGTTGAACCCGCGTAAGAGCTTGAAAACCTCGATCAGTTGACCGCGCAGCCTCCGAGTTTCAAGCGAAAACAAGTTCAGGGCGCGTAACCGTCGATTGTAGCCCATATGCCTAACGGAAGGGATTAACTTTGTGGCCCTCGCCACATACGTACATAAGATATTTTCTTCCCGGACACGATCAATAAAATAATATTCTTGGAAAAAAATAAAGATTTTTTAATGGAAAATTTATGTTCTAAAATTAACGATTTCTTAAACCTTTTAGTTCAAGTTCCGAAGTAAAAACTAAAAGTGACTATCGAATAGAGATTATATTTCTATATCATTTATTACTTTTTATAAACATTCATTACATTTCTAAGCATTTATTGAACATTTTTAAACATTTTTTTCTACATTTTCATCCTTTTCCATCATTTTATTTTAACATCGAAATAATAATGTTATAATGTTATAATGTTTCAGACCAACCTTAAAGACCCTAGGATCCACTCATGGCTGGTCTACCTAACCGTGTTTGTAATTGTGTATTGCGCGTGTCCTCCGTGGTGGCCAATATACTGTACTAGATATTTTATATTATGGTGACATATTTACATTGGATATTTTACTCTTATAATTCTCCTTATCATCGACTCAAGTGTTTGGCGAAACGTCAGAATAGGATTTTATTACTGGAAATTATATGTTGTTACAATCTAAAATTATTATTATTATTATTATTATTATTATTATTATTATTGTTGTTGTTGTTGTTGTTGTTGTTGTTGTTGTAAAAACAGATTTTGAACTTTTTTGTGCTCTAAAGCGAAAAAATTCATGTAAATTCTCACTTTTAAATCATTTTTCTATCGTTTTTTAACTCGACGAAGCGAGTTTGTCTTTGTGTTTTCTTAATTCGTTAATTAACGCCTGTGACGCAGTAGAGCGTCGACTGTTAGTCTCTGGGCGTCATTGAAAGGCATTTTTCTTTCTTTTACCTCGCGAGAACGCAACGCCAAAATTGAGAGTTAATGGTCCTTTAATAACTGTTTGTCACTCCTCAGATGACATCTTCTTTACCTGTGTTTACAAAAGAAGCTCCTCCCCTTCCTCTCTCTCTCTCTCTCTCTCTCTCTCTCTCTCTCTCTCTCTCTCTCTCTCTCTCTCTCTCTCTCTCTCCTCCTCCCCTTTTCCCCCAGTGGCTCATCAGCCTCCATGTGAATGATGATCGACTATAAAATGCGGCTCTCCTCTTTCAATTTCTTTCCGCTCACGTAAGCCTTCTGGAATCCACGAAGGAGCCAAACTCCATCCAATTTGCGTCCGCAATCGAATTAAGAAGTATTAAACACGTTAGAAATGTGTTAGCGCGCTTTCAGGAAGGGGGGGGGGAGGGGAGCGAGGAAGAAGGGTTAGGGGGGAGGGAGAAACTAGAATATACAAAGAGAAAATCGCCCACGATCGAAAATCGCCAAAAAAATAGCCAAGGGATTACCGAATGCGCATTTTTTCTTCTTAATAAGACTCATGTTGTATCTCCTTAAAGGGCGCTGATAGTGAATTCTGATTGAGGAATAAAGTAGCTTGTTGTCAGCGATGAGCCGCTGCAGAATCATCGTTCTTAATGATCACGATTTGGGCTTATGGGATATGCCATGCCACGCCATATCTATGCCTTGCCATGCTACGCAGGAGCTTGAGATCACTGGTTACCATACTGTTGCGCGAACTGTAATAATATAAATAATGATATAGTTATTAGAAAACTCTGGATTGATATATATATATATATATATATATATATATATATATATATATATAGAGAGAGAGAGGAGAGAGAGAGAGAGAGAGAGAGAGAGAGAGAGAGAGAGATACAATCAATCAATGTTTAAGACATTTGTGGTTACAGTTTAGGTGGAAGGAAGATTTTGATGAAAAATTTAACATTTTTCCACATACGGCATCATACCGACCATACGCCCATTTCAGGGTACGATCAGGTTGCAGCAGCATTGCCAAGTAAACAGGGGGTCAATGTACTGAGGAGGCTTCTGTACGTAGTTCATCACCACTGAAAACAACAATGCCCTGTGTTATCCCACTTCAAAGAATATCCCAATCCGTATTCGTTTTCGCGCAAATATCTCTTAGTTTTTTATTGCAGACTACTTAGTATTCTACTTAGTATTAGAGACGAGGTATATATATATATATATATATATATATAGAGAGAGAGAGAGAGAGAGAGAGAGAGAGAGAGAGAGAGGACTTATTTATACAGGTAAGTTGGCAACCCTTACTTAAGTCTGTTGAAAGATAAAAAATTTGAAAAGATGTACAAAACTTCTTTGAAGTTCTTTCGGATTAACACTTTTTTCAAACATATTTTCTTTCTAATTTATTTTTATTTTGTGCTCTTCACCTATTGTAATTATACTCTATCTAAAGTCCGGTAGAGAGAGAGAGAGAGAGAGAGAGAGAGAGGGTAAAGAAAAGCGTTTCGGGTGACAGGTGTTTCCAGTATCAGTTTGATAAAGCGTATAATTTATTTACAATAATGCTATACAATTGGAAATTTCTACTCTTATATATATATATAATATATATATATATATATAATATATATATATATATATATATATATATATTAGATTTTTGCTTATATATTTATAAACTGAAAGATAATTTTTTATAAATTTTGTTTTATTATAAGTTTGTAGTGTTGATTCGTTTGCATATTAATATATACAGAGTGATCCAAAAACAGGGAAACACGCTTGAATTCTAATAAAAATTTTAATGGCAGAAATAGAATTAGAAAGTGATGTACTTTAAAGTTTAAACCTTTCAGATGTTCCGCGCGATGACCCCTCATCTCATGGAAGCATTTAGCTTTGCTCAATAAACTGTTTAATGTGTCCATTCATGTCTTTGCGCGACTGCATTCTTACTGGTAGTGATCGGCTAACCCATTGGTATAGTTCCACTAGCAAGTTCCGCATTGCGGCACCGATAGCATCCTTGAATGCCGAGTCCGAGTTGCGTCGCATACGTAGTGTCTTTGATTTTACCCCATAAAAAGGAGTCAGCCGGAGTCAAACCCGGAGGTCACGCTGGACAGTCAATCGACTCCAGTCTTTGTTTACGGGTTATTTCAGAAAGTATTTCCACCTCCGCGATTTCAAAACAACCTAATCTGATAACGAAATTCACCTGACCTGACCCCATGATCTGATTTAATCCACTGGTATGCATCAGTTTCTCACCTGACTTAATCCACAGGTATTTATCAATTTCTCACGTTCATAATAACTTTTAGAAATTATAAAAAGGACTGACTGACGTGTGAAAATATTACTTTTTTACAATAAGTTACAATACAGGGCTATTGAAAATGATTCATCCGTTTTCAACTGAGGATACTTCCGTACCTATCAACCGTGCATCAACTGGGCATACACCACATGAAAGAGGAAATCTCCAAGTTTTACAAGATCACCGCGAGAGGGCTCCAAAGTCACGCCGTGGCCTAGCCTAGCAACAAACAATCAGTGTGAAAATGGCGTCCGCACAGCAGAAGGCGTTTTGTGTGTTGCAGTTGTGTGTTGCAGCTGGCCCCCTAGGTCGCCGGATCTTACACCGTGCGACTTCTTCCTTTGGGGGTACGTTAAGGATACTGTGTACGTGCCACCGTTGCCCACATCTTTGGATGAGCTCCGAACTCGCATTGTTACTGCCGTAGAGTCAGTGACAACGGACATGCTGGAGCGAGTATGGGAGGAATTCGACTATCGTGTCGACGTTGCTCGTGTAACTAGGGGAAGTCACATAGAGCATTTATGAGGTGAGAGACAAAATTTGGACAGTTTTTCTTTTGGTTGATGTATCACAAATCACTCTGTATTTGTAACATTAAAAAAATATTCTCATTTGAAATCAGGTGAATCATTTTCAATAGCCCTGTGTATATATATACACGATAAGCTACTATATATATATATATATATATATATATATATATATATATATATATATATTGTATGTAAACTACGAGATTTAAAACAACGAAAAGCGGTGTTTTGCGTGTTTGGATAACCTATATTCGGCAATATGCAATCCTTTAATTATGTTACTCTTCTGCATCAATGTCCCATTTTGTACCGAAATTGTTTCCATCAACAGGAAACTTTTTTTTTTTCAATATTTGAAGTTTGAAATTTTCATCGGTAAATTTCAGTTTGTTTTCTTTTGCAAAATTTTTTACGTAAACCTCATTTTATTTGGATTTTATTTTTACGTACTTTTAAATTTGCTTCTGTGTTCTAAAATTGTGTGTGTGTGTGTGTGTGTGTGTGTGTGTGTGTGTGTGTCTAAGTTTTTTAAATACGTGGACTATTTTTTTCATAAATATTCCTGAATTTACAATTTTTATTAAAAGTTTCATTATCTACTCGAAAATAGTGCAAATCTTTATTTTATTAATATTTTCTAAATTAACTACTATTCTAAGCGTCTTTAAGGGAGATTTTCCTTTCGATTAAATGGGTATTGGGCGAACAAATATTGTCTGATGACCGCGTTCACGAGAGTAAGGTAGCTTTGTTCCAAAATTCTTTCGTGTCATTGTTAACTCAAGTTAATGAGTGAAGCTTAACTTTTCTTGACAGCTTTTATTCACCGGAAAGTATCGATTCTTCCGAAAGTATTTGAATATCAAGTGATAAACTTGGTTTTAATACCCACGAGTTTGTTTATTTGGGAATTTGTTAATCGATCCTCGCGGACGGTTTCAAAGTCTTTGCGAGAAGAGACGATTCTGGGTCCAAGTAAGTTCATCTGAACTTCGCGATAAGGGATATAATTTTTCAAAAGGCTCAAACCAAATTATAGAAAAACACAACGTTCATACGATTCAAATGAAGTGTGAAGACGCTAATAATCCTTTCTCACTTGAAAATAGGATTGGAGACAAGATTGGTTTTCTCCCATATATAAAAGGCGGTCTCCAGTGGACTCTCATCATGTGTCTAATTCCTTTAGTGAGTGCAGTACCTTGTTCATATAATTCATTCGCTGTTTTGACGTATATTCTTCGACCCTCCAAATTCTTTTCGCGAAGGAACCATGCCTCCTTCGATGTCTGCTGAAGAACAACGCGCCATCATCGACAAGTTTATAATGTTGATTCGACTCGGGAAGGAAAAAAGTAGTAACAGTCGGAAGAGAGGTTCCAAATACCCGACGGAAGAGTTGAAATCCACGAAAAAATGCGGAGTTGTTCGAGTGGAGAGAAACTGCGAGGAAAAGCTTTCTCGAACCGTCTCCAGAAGACTTTTCGAAGATTGACAATTCATCTCTTGTTTCTCGTAAACGAACCTTGCTTGTAAGTCTTCTGTACTTCGACTGCAAATCCATCCCTTCTATTTCGTTATCTATTGTTTTACACAAGAAACTAATATATTTGTTTCGAAATATACGTGTGCTTTCTTTCCTGAAGAAGGATTAACTTCAGAAAAAGAAGATATTAAAGGTTCATTCAGACGCTTCCATTACTCAGGAACAACGTAAAAGAATCACGTGGTTCAAAATTCTTAGAAAATGTAAATATAGTGTACAAGTTCTCAAGATATCATTTATTATTCTTTATTTTAAGAGTTAATATTCTGTTATTAGAAATTAATTTATTTTCTACTTTTATTGAAACATACTTATACAAAATTAATAATTTGATTCTACATATTAAACGTTTATATACGTTTCTATGTATATAGTACACACACACATATATATATATATATATATATATATATGGGCTGAATTTCCTGGGATGATTCCCTGACAAGGTGTACTGTTGAACACACAAAAGACCTTGGAATAATTTTTGCTTTTCCTTGTGGATTTGCTTCATATATATATTGTAAATAATGTATTAATAAATTTATAAAACGAAAATGTTCATTATTTCCTTGACATAAAAATATAATTGTCTAATGTCTAGTTTTGGTTATATTAAAATATTAGTAAAACAATTTCTGCAAAAATTAAATTTAAAATAGTTTCTGTTAAAAACTTGTGAAAATTGAAAAAATAACACCTGTAAAATAGTTTCTTGCTCTAATTTTACTATTATAAACACTATTACAAAGTTTAATAATTTTATATCATTCAAACCATTTTCAAAAAGAGTGAATTACTGGGGTGTGTTTTTTTTTAGTGTGTGAAAAGTATTGCTCGGGAATCGCAGTTCTGCATTTGAAAGGAAAGTCTGTAAAAGTTCAAGAGTAATTCCTACACCAAGAACAATTATGACCAATTATAAATTCATTAGTGATGAAGTCCAGTTCGTGGGGTAGTACGCTATTTATATCTTTTACTAGGGTCGATCGTCTTATAAGGAGATCGTGCACGCAAAGTTTAAAAATTTTATTTGATGAGAGTAGAGTGTGTTTTGAAAGTAGGAAACAATTACTTTTCTACTTTTAACTTTCTTTCGATTTCAATTCAGTATAGAAAATATTTTACGCAGAGGCACTGTGCCTATGGTGAAACTGGTTCCGATCATTTAAACATCAGTGCGATAATATTTTACGAGAACATAGACATCTTTAAAATGTGTTACTCATTAAATTTGAATTGTTTTGACCAAGACATCCGTTATTGAAAACTACATTATGAATTCCCCCCCCCCTCTCTCTCATTTGATATTACTGGTGTTTTAAATAAATCTTTATAATTCAGTAACTATAGTCGTATTTGGCGTTATGCATTATGTAACTTCTCTATCAACAACAGTCTTTCCTGAGCTCCTTTCCTTACTTCAAAGACAAAACAACATCAGAAAGTTTTCTCTACAGGGCCAAGTATTATACTTTATTGATGAGCTTATGGGCCCAGTTTTAAGTCATATGAACTCTCGATAGAGTATTGCTCTCACCTGTGGGTGGGGTTGCACTTAGACACCTTAATCCAAAATAGAGCCATAAAACAAATGATAATACTGTAGTTACATTACTAACAAATGCCAGTGTCAGTAGCTCAGTAGCTCCCTATAAGTGAAGTGAGAAAACTAGTGTCAGGGTTCGAATCTCGAAGGTGCTGGTAATGATAATACGGGAGTTATAGCAATGGGTCGTATTAGTTGGCCTGAGTACTGTGTCAGTTTCTGGACCTACTCAATGATTACTTTCCAACAAGATGGAGCCCCTGCTCACAGAGCACGCCAAACTGTCACATTCCTTGAGAACGAAACACCGGATTTTATCGAACCCAATATGTGGCCGGCTAGTAGCCCCGATCTTTCACCATTAGATTATGGTGTTTGGGAAGCCCTGAAGTCCAAAGTTTACAGCCCTGGTACCAATATAAGAGACATAGATGAACTACGCGAAAGAATTCTGCTCGGCTGGGAGAAGGTGTCTCAACGATATCTAAAACAGGTGTATTGATCAGTGGCGTCCACGTTTGGAGGCCTGCGTTGAGCAGGAAGGGGGGACACTTTGAGCAACTTCTCAATTAAGACGAACAACATGCTAAGATAAGCATCTATGAAGTTTGGGAACTCTAGTCCCCTTACTTTTTTTTAATGACAGTTTACCTCTAAGGGGTCACTTTTTTTTTACCCACCTTATATACTGTATATATATATATACACACACACACACACACAGTGAAGTTATGTTACTTTCGTTTAGAAATTTTGAAGCCACACCAAATGAACTAAATTTAGACCTCTGTACATTTATAGAAACATAAACAAGTGACTGCATTTAAAAACTTAATTATTTAAATTAATCTTAATAATGAAACACTAATTACCTGAAATAATTATTCAGTGATTGTAAGTCCAAGGTCGATAATGTGTTCTTGTTATAGAGTTTAGAAACGCGCCTGTTGGTCAGTGAGGAACACCGTTTTCCTCTAAGCGAGGGGAAGAAGGGTTTAATTACAGATGGTACTCGTAATAACATAATACGAGAGTTAGTGCAACGGGCGCATTCATCTGGCACTCGTCACATATTATTATTATTATTATTATTATTATTATTATTATTACTTCGTTTAGAATAACCTTCGCACGTTCAGGTTGTGCCAGTTGAGGCTAAACTCTATAATGAATAGTAAATGTCTCAAAGAGTGACCAAAGGAAATGGTAAAAGGCTCACATTAGTTGGTTGGTCATTTTCATTTTTTTTCGGGTTGGGCGGGGGGGGGGGGGGATTGCTTTTTTGTTGTCTTTAACTAAGAAGTGTTTACTGGAATGAGAGACAAAGCCCTATGCAGGGAAAAGTATATATGGAACCCCAAATTTGGGGTGGAATTGCAAGGGGTCTCACGATATAACCAGTTAAAGAGAAATTATCAATAATAGACTGTTTTCGTTCACGCATCTATTTATCTATCTATCTATCTGTCTATTTATCTATCTATCTATCTACTTATCTTCTTCACTTATACTGATCATAAATGAATTTCAGTTCAGGCAATGCAATTCCGTAGAATGTTTTAATTACTATTATATACTGTATATAAAACTTATATAAGAATTTTATATCAATAATAAAGATTTTCAAGCAGAAAATTATATATATATATATATATATATATATATATATATATATATATATATATATATATATATATATATAATTCACACAAAAGTTAAAACGGAGGACATCAGCGTAACTAGCAAAAAAAAAATAAAAAATAACCACGAAAATAGACGGAAGTTATCTCCAAATAAGGAGCTGAAGCAACTATCAAAAACAAAAGTTTCGAATAAAAATGGGGAAGGAATTGTATGCACATACAGAGGCAATTGCAGATATAAAGGAGGACAGTGTATACATGAGCAAACTACTGTGTGCGAATTCTACTATAATAATGCCACTGTAAATATGGTGATAGCTACAAATTCTACCACCCCGCCATTTGCAAGAATTACGCAAGACATGGGACCTGCAAATACGGAAAAAGATGCTACTATCATCACCTCCCGACAAACTCAAAGGACAATAGAAAAAGCGAAAAGAAACTTATGTATACAAATCACGAACCAAATTTTTTCAACATCGCAGACACAATACGGCTGTTAAACCTCATACAGCACATGCAGTCAACACAGTTGAGAATCCCCGAGTCGAACCGTTTCCTGGCAAGAAGCTACCATAAGTTCAGAACAAGTAAGCGGAAACGGATCGTTCTGGGACGACCATTGGGCTGCAGAACACGCGACACTGAAGGATAATGAATTTGGAATGCATAAGGGGCAATGCAAAACTAAGAACATAAATATTGTCCTAGATAATACTCAAGGGCTAAAACCGAAGCATTCGCCAAACAAAGTTTCATACCTGAGAGGATTTATGGATGAAACAAGGGCCGACATCGCGTTCCTCACAGAAACACATCTTAAAGATTGTCAAGGAGACTGTGAAAACTGCGAATACTGCATAGATAAGAAAGAAAGTATATATCAATGGTCACAACTTACTACGAGCTGATAGAACAGCAAGACGGAAAGGTGGCTGTACTACATACGTAAGTGAGTCATATGGGAGAGACCATAATAAGTAAATCAAATAACTTCGTGGAACTTTTAGGAGAAAAATTAGAAAAACTAAACGTGGAACTTATAGTCATCTACAGACCTCCGAACACTCCAGTTGCAAAGTTCTCGGATGCTACTGCTGATATCAGAAACCTAATAGTCTTTAAACTTCCCACCCCTAAATATAATACTTTGCGGAGATTTTAATTTCCCATTTATAAAATACAAAAAGGTGGGGAAAAAAAAAAAAAAAAAAAAATAATATATATATATATATATAATAATAATAATAATAATAATAATAATAATAATAAATTCGTTAGTTAGAGCCATCAACATTTTTACTAGTTCCTGGTGTTTTCTTTTGATCCCCTTTTCCTGGTATATATATATATATATATATATATATATATATATATATACACCATGACAAGGGGGTCAGAAGAGAAGACCAGGAACTAGCAAAACGAACTAGCAAACGAATTTATTTTAACACAAAGGTAACAGACAACATCAGAAAAAATAACTGCCTGTATCTGGTAATCACGAACAACACCAACTTGATTAATGATATAAAAATAACCCCAACTATTATCTCAGACCACAAAAGAATCGAGATATCAACTTGTTTTTATGCAGGAAGGAGGGGTCAAGGGCGAACGCCCACAAAAGCGCCCCCCCCCCCTCATAGAAGAAGAAGAGAGCTAAAATAAAGGTCTAGGGTTTTGGAGGTGCCTAGACACTCTGTGTTTGAAAGATGGGAGGTCATAGACAGGAGGAAAGCTGGGTTGAGGAAGATTGTTCCAGTGTTGATCGGTTGAGTAGATGAAAGATTGAAAATACCGATTAATCCTCGCGTTAGAAAGTTGGACAGAAAAGGAATGAGAAAGTGTCGAAAGTCTGGTGCTGCGTTCTCTCCTTGAAGAAGGAGGCATGCAGTTAGAGGTATATCATCATCAGAATTGGAAGTACGCAGCTCAGTACCACAAGGAGTAGTATTGTTCTCGCTCCTGTTCATTATTATCATGCTAACAGACATAGAAAATGAAGTAACTAACAACAGCAAAGTAATATCCTTTGCAGACGATACGAAAATTAGCAGAAAAATCAGTAATTTAACACAGAAAAATTTCAGCTCTTAAGATATGGAAAAAATGAGGAACTAAACCAGATAGCGTATTATGATAGGAAATTCAGAGAAGCAAGAACTAATAGATTTAGGATTATAATGACCGACGATGCGAAATTTGAGATACAGAATCATGTAACAATAAAAAAAGCAAAAAGCGTCGCGGGACAGGTACTGAGATCCTTTAAAAGAAGGGACAAGAGAGTAATGATTCCCCTGCTGTAAACACTAATCATACCAAAAATTGAATACTGCTCTCTCTTGACGTCCCCACATAAATAGGAAGGAATTAATAAACAAGAAGAAATTTAAAGAAATTTCACAGCCAAGATTGATGGCAAAGAACTCAGTTACTATGAAAGACTTCGTAAATTAAATTTATATTCACTGGAAAGGAGAAGAAATACACCATAATTTACGTGTGGAAAATAATGGAAAAACTGGTACCTAACCTCAAACTGAACACAGGAACCATCCAAAAAACAGTGGAAAATAGGAAAGATAGATATGTATAGTGTTCCCAAACTAAAGGCCAGACAAGGGACACCCTCATCTCTAAAGGAAAATAGCTTGGTTGTCAGAGAAACCAAGACTTCAGTATTCAACCAGCTTCCGAAGGAGATCAGGACCATTGCCGAAGTTGGTGTTTAAAGGAAATTGTGATTTACCTCAAACTGACTGCAATTGAAGTGGAATGGATACGATAGATACTGCTTCTCTCTCTCTCTCTCTCTCTCTCTCTCTCTCTCCTCTCTCTCTCTCTCTCTCCTCTCTCTCTCTCTCTCTCTGATTAACCTTAATGAAATATATTTAAGACAAGGAACGTTATTCATACCTTTATAAACTTATAATAAATATTGTTTCATTCACATTCTGAATTACTCAAAAGGTATCAGTTCCGGTCTTCAACATTTACTGACGACTCTTTTCAATGGCGTGAAGTCCCTTTGCGTAGCGCGTATACATTCATGGGTGGGGCTTGACGTGCCTTCACGTACAGTCAGTTTTTTATTAGTTTTCTTATGACATGGCGCGAACAAGTATTTATTTCCTCACTTGCAGCTTATTCATCATTGTGAAAATGTTTCACCTCATACAAAAAATTTCGACCATTCAGAACGTCGAACGTGTACGATATAATGTTTCTAGGGTTATTTAGCCTCCTTCGTGATGACAAAGGTCACGTGACGGAGAAAACCTACGACTTTACGTGAGATCCGAACCACGGGTCGCTATATCATCTGAACGCGGAGGACGGTCCCCATCCAATTTCTACCTAAACCCAATGTCGAGTAACTTCGCTGATCGATGGGAAGCGAGTTGCGACATGGCTACAACGTAGTCCCCGAAGATGTACAAAGAGACGAATATATAAATTATACATAACTGGTTTTGAATTTGTAAGTTATTAACCCCTTATCGCCCGGAGGTGTTTTTCGAGAATGAATAAAATCGTTTGGCGTTAGTCAGAACAAAAGCACTAAAAGGTTAATACGAATGAACTGATTCAAACTTCTTTACACAATATTTTTAAGTACTCTTACAAAGTTTTCACATATGTGGACAACGGGCATTCTGAGAACTGGATGATAGTATCAACAAGAAAAAGTACTGCCCTCTGTTGTCTCGGTGGTGTTTAATTTGTCCCTATATATGGACAAGAGGTACTTGTCCATATAATAAAGTCAACCAATCAGATTTCAGACATTAAAGCGAAACAATGTGATAGGCGTAAAATTGCGCGCTGATGTGGACCAAATGTGGATTAAGTTTTATAATAAAATACGTGGTACAAAGCTATAAATGAACTTCATATTGAACTACTGTTTATACGGATATGGATATGAGAATTGCGTATAACTCTTCCACTTAAACTATTAACCCATTCGATACTACAGGGTGGGCCATTTAAGTGGAACCATAGGGAATAATAAAAACTAAAAAGCCTACTTAACGTTTATTTATATGTTCGACATGTTCGACCACGAACAAGAAAAATGGTCCAACAATTGTTGTACGCCATATACCACGCCACACCATCACCCTCGGAGGTCCTTGTTCTTCGCTGGCATCCATCGAGTGGAGATTTTCAGGAGACCATTATCGGCAGTTTTGTTTATTCACTTCTCAAACATAAAAATTAGATTTACCTGAAAACAGAATTTTGCTTGGAAAATCAGGATCACCCTCATATTGTTCAATATAGCAATGCCATTCAATATGGCATTCATACAGAACTCAGATCTTCTGATCTTCGGATCTTCGGATCATCGTCAATCAATTTCTGTAACACCCGTAATTTGTATGGATGTCATCTCCCTTTTTTTAAGTGGAACTATTTGGAATAACCCTTTTCTTTTCTTTTTTCTTTCAGATTTAGATTTGTGAGGGTTAAGTGAGGATGACGACTTTATCCTAAAACGGGAAGGTATTCTCGAGAAATTTGCACTCGGCAAATTATTATTATTTTTTTTGGCATTACCACCAGTGAGGGGCTGCATAAAATTTTGTCGTGCATTTCCATAAGCACTAATGCAGTATTGTAGGTGTGAGTATACCTGGACAGGGGTACATATTCACTTTGGGCCAATATTCATCGGGGGAAAAATATACCTTTTTCGGAAGTGGGGAAGAAAATGTACCTGTGAGAAATAGCAGGGCAAAATGGCAATCTTTAACAAGTAGACAAGGCATGTTTCGGGATAGTTAAAAGCCTCAAATGGCCAATTATGTGTTATGAGCTGTATAAACCAAAAGAAATATGCAGAACAACTGACCACCTCAACTTGAACACCAAAATATATTTTCCTAGTAATTTTTTATATGCTTTATTCAAATCTGATTTTCAATTCTTGCGCGAATGAGGAAAAACTTTTTTTTTTTCTGAAATTACCATCGTGGAAAAAATGTACCTTTTGGAAAAATATATACTCCTGGTATACCATGGTGAAGTATATGAGTCTAAGAACATATTTTGGGAGTGCTACACCTACTTTTGTAATTATAAATGAGACATTGACTAATTTATTGCATAGATCGTCAGTGTACTGACTGTGCTCTTTGAATGAATGGTTTGAATGGAGGAAAATTTCCAGAAGTTTGGCCGATTGCACTCGTTGAACAAGGATTGAGTTTATGTTTAGGTTTAGAATGGGTAATGTTTTCTTTTTTGTGATGACTATATAATCTTTTTTTATATAATATTTAAGGATAGTTTAGTGGCGTTAAGCCATATATATACTCTTTGGAGTTCTGTGTTGGTGGTTGTTTGGAGTGACAATAAGTTTGTTGGGAGTTATGATCGAAGTATCATCTGAATAATGGTAACAGGAAGAATTATTTAGAGACCGGTGGGAGTCATTTTTATGTAAAAAAGAAACAGGATAGGTGGCACAATGCTCCCTCGAGGCACTCTGTGGGAGATGAATCTTGTCCGTGACGTAAGAGAGTCCTGTACTATAAATTGTGTCGTGTTAGTCAAGTGTGAGCGGAACCATCCTGAGAGTAGTCCCCTGAAGCCGTAATGTTCGAGTTTTTTTTAAGAGTATGTTATGAGGTACTGTGTCAAAGGCTTTAGCTCGGTCAAGCAGGATTATTATTGATGTTTTTCTGTCGTTCAGCTTACTATAAAGTTCTTCTAATATTGCAGTTATTGCATCGTTGATCGTGTGATTTTGTAGAAAGCCAAATTGTTGTTTGTGTATTATTTGGTGTTTTAAAATAAATTTTATTATTTGATTATATATTAGACTCTCGTATAGTTTACTGATGGTTGAAGGACGGAGATGAGGCTGTAGTTTGAGGGGCAAGTTTTATCTTCTGATACATAAATAAAGCATACTCTAGCCGTTTTTAGGTAATCTCGGAGGATACCGCTTTGAATGGATAAGTTTACGAGCTTTGAGAGCTTGGGCGCAGTTAAATTCTGTAAATTCTGTTTGGGATTGGGTCCAGAGTACAATTTTTATTTTTCAGCCGTTTTATGGCTGTCATTAAATGATATATCGTAGTAGGGGATAGGAAGAAAGCGTGTGGGAGGGGGGAAAGTAGGTGCATTTCGAAAGACCGCGCTGTGGATGGGATATTAAAGTCGAAATTGGTTCCCACTTCAGTGGAAAATTAGTTGAAAAATATTTGTTGTGTCTGTAATGGGTTCATTATTTATTAATAGTTTTTCGGGGTAGAGGGTTTTATTTGTTTTCTACTAATCGTTTTGTTACCGAGGTTCCAGTATTGGTTGGGATCGCCCTTATAATGATAATTAATACAGGAGTTAGAATAACGGGCCTCGTGAGTTGGCCTGAGCGGTGTGCCAGATTTTGGTCCTCCTTATGAATTATTATTACGCCGAAGCGAAAAAGGTTAAAAATATTTGAGTGACATTGTTAATGCGCTTCGAGATATTGACTCGTCGTTGAGGGGGTTTAATCTCCTTCGTAACAGCAAGGTCCGTATGACGGAGGGGACTACAGCTTTAGAGGGGATCCGAACCACGGATCCAGACGCGGAGGACGGTCTCCCATCCAAGTACTACCCAGACCCAATGTCGCTCAACTTCTCTGATCGACGGGAAACGGCGGTGCGACACGTATGGCCACGGCATAGCCCAGTTTAACAAATCGATTTTTTACTGTTATTATTAATTAACTGAATATTTCTGTAAATTTCGCAGTTTAGATGCGATTTTCTTTTTATATTTTATAGATATCTTCTTCGTTTTGCTTTTCAGGCAAAACATTAATTATTAAATATGAGCACTATAGAAATTTTCATTAAGTTAATTATTACACACTTTTTCATCCCAGCAATAATAAGAGTTTACAATATATATTACGAGTTTGTTGGTATAGAATTTCAATCTGTTTAATAAATCTTGAGACTAATTACCTGTAATATATTTTAGGAAAAACGAGGCACCTCCCAGGAATCGAACCCGGGATCATCCAATTGCCGGTCGGACCTTGGTGCAGTGGTTAGCATATCCGACCGGCAATTGGATGATCCAGGGTTCGATTCCTGGGAGGTGCCTCGTTTTCATTTGCTCGTTCTCTCTCCCCATCTTGTGCGGACGTTTCTTTACACAAGCGTCGTTCTTTATGTATATATATATATATAATATATATATATAGAGAGAGAGAGAGAGAGAGAGAGAGAGAGAGAGAGAGAGAGAGAGAGAGAGAGAGAGAGAGAGAGAGAGAGAGAGAGAGAGAATTCGAAGTATTCGGCACCATCATCAAATTGGGATGAACTAGTTGAGGAAAGAAGAGTATTAATGTATTATAAACTATAAGAAGCAATAATTCTATTAAAAATATAACCTTTTAATATTTCGTGCATCTTCCATTCACTTGTATTACTTCTTTAACCTATCGAGGCATACTGTCTACAACCCGCTTGCAAATGTCGATCTTTATTTACTGTTTTGTGGAGGTCAGACTTCGATGAACAGATACGTTTTTAAATGCAAGCACATATAACTGAGGAAATCTAAACTTTGAGTAGGATTCGAACCACACGGATTACTAATCATTTGGACGCGGAGAACAGTTACTCATCTAACTATGACTATAGCCAGACCCAAATATTAACTTTGCTGATCTAGCGGAAGTGGTGTTACGATGTGGCCAGAATGTACACCAGAATTCTCCGTAAAATGTCAACTACGATTCACGTAGGGAAACTGGGGAATCTAATAAACACTCTCTCTGATTAGTAAAGTAAGCCATTGTGTTGTTGAAAAATAAGGTCAGATGTCATCGATTATGCGAATGATTTGTCGACGAAAGGCTTCAAGACCTTATTCCCTATAGCGTGTCCATACCGCTTCCAGAATTCATTCAGTCTTCACATAAAAACAGTTTTCCAACACCCGATGAGGACATGCATCCCCAGACGATAATGGTACCCCCTCCAAGTTTGAGTGTCGAGGATATACAGTCATTATTGTGCGCTTCTCCTTTCCTCCTTCTTACGAAACTAAATCTGAGGTTCCAAAAACCTGCAAAATAAAATGGAATTATTGAATATAACAAACATGTGAAGGGCACTGGCAAATAAATTAAAAAACACACATATATATATATATATATATATATATATATATATATATATATATATATATATATATATATCGGCTATTGATTGATGGCGTGGAAAACGCAGTTTAATAATGAACATGAACACCAGAGGAAAAATAAAGGTGAATTTGTAGTTTCGACCAAAACAATAAAATCTAATTTTAAATACCAAATAAGTTCGATTAATGATCAGTTTAATATATATATATATATATATATATATATATATATACTATAATAAGAGAGCTGTCCGTCTGTCCGTCTGTCTGTCCGTCTGTCTGTCCGTCTGTCCGTCACACTTTCAGAAATTGTGAGAAAAAAATTCAGAAATTGTAAAAAAAAATTCAGAAATTGTATTACGGGCGGCAATGTGAAGCTCAAGATTTTCATGACTGTGTTCTTTTCTGTAGTTTAGCAATGGGGGAAGGGTGGGGGTGGGGGTAATCGGGGATGGGTGGGGTAATGGGGAGGGTGGGGGTAATGGGGGAGGGGGTTAGCCCCCAAGTTGTATGAATGGGGGTGAAGAGGTTTTGGGAGATACCAGATTCAGAAATGTTGACACAATGTGAAGCTCAAAATTTTCACGGCTGGGTTCTTTTTTTGTAGTTTAGCTTGTCTAACCGTCAGCGAAGCGGCGAGAACTGTACTAGTATATATATATATATATACACACACGAGGGCCACTCAATATATTTTGCTCCATTTTTTTTTTCTTCCCAAGTTTCCTTGTAAGTTCCAGAAATTTTGTATACAAGTAGTTACATACCTTTTTGCAAGTTTTTATTTTTCCACATAGTCTCCATCCTTTTCTGCGGCTTTCCTCCACCGCGAAACAAGGGCCTTTATTCCTTGCTGGTAAAAGTCCGCTGGCTTCCGCTGGAGCCACCTCTTAACCTCTTCAAGAACCTCATCGTCACTCTGAAACTTTCTACCACGAATAGCATCCTTCATTGGCCCAAACAAATGGAAGTCTGAAGGTGCCAGATCCGGCCTGTATGGAGGGTGGGGTAACACAGTCAAGCGCATTTTTGTGAAGGCATCTCTTGTTTGCAAACTGTTGTGTGGTCTTGCGTTATCGTGCAAAAGAGGGACGTCTTCCAGTTTTCACTCCGGTCGAACTAGTTTTATACGTCTCTGTAGTCTCTGTAGGGTAGCAATATATGCCTCCGAGTTGATTGTTTGTCCTTTCTTCATAATGTCCACCAGAATCACCCTTTCATGTCCCAGAAGATGATGGCCATAACCTTTCCTGCAGAGGGGATCATTTTGAACTTTTTCTTGCGTGGGGAGTCTGCATGATGCCACTCCATGGATTGGCGTTTTGTTTCAGGTTCAAAGTGGTGTACCCAAGTCTCATCCCCAGTCACAATTCGTAAAAGGAAGTCATCCCCTTCTGTCTCGTGTCGAACCAACGACTCAGAAGCAATTTCTTTTCTTTGGGCTTGGTGATCTTGAGTCAGTTGGCGAGGAACAAAACGTGAACACACTTTTGAGTATCCCAGTTGCTGAATTATCGTATTCACACTTCCATCACTCATTCCTAGCTCCAGTGATAGCTCCTTGTATGTGACGCGCCGATTTGATCGAATGATGCTGTTAGCACGTTCCACAGTGTGAGATGTCACACTGTCACAGCCGATGCCGGGCGAACGCTGCGTGGCTCATCATCGAGGCTGGCTCTCCCTCTTTCCGATGATCTCACACGTTTAGACCAGCGTCCAACTGTGCTTCGATCAACAACAGCATCTCCGTAAACGATTTGTAGACGTTTGTGAATATTTCCAACTGTTTCCTTTTCTGCGGTTAAGAACTCGATAACAGCTCTCTGTTTACGACGCACATCACTGTCAGACGCCATTTTCGAAACTGCATTAACCATCGGTTTTATACAAGGGCGTTTAAAAGCGGTTTTATACAAGGAGGGGAGGTTCAAAGTGGAAAAATCGGGTTATGTGAAGCGCAGAAAGTTCAAACTTACGGCCCGAAAGACATTTCAGCCCCATGGCCTATTATTTAGCTAAGAAAAAAGGGTGAGGCAAAATATATTGAGTGCCTATATATATTAGGTAAAGGTAACATCCGTATCTAATATCCCTCAAAGAAGTGGGAGGTAGGAGCCCAAGTCAATAAGTCCGCTGCTTCGTCGTGACGTAGGATACAGAAAAAACGCTGCTACTGTAGTATGCGGTCTACCTACGATTCGGCGGTCTACCTACGATTCGGCGGTCTACCTTTTAATTATAGCTTCTTATCTTCTTATTATTTTATTATTAGGTTAATTGTACGCCCTTGACGATTGGTTAGGTTAAGTCGTGATATTTTCGTTAAAACTAACGAAAATATCACGACTTAACCTAACCAATCATCAAGGGCGTACTGTAGTATGCGGTCTACAGTTAAGTATGCGGTAGTAGTATGTTTAACTTCTTTAATAATTCCTTAATTGTGTAAATTAAATTAGAATTCCTTTCAATTCATTTTCAATTCCTTTTAAATATTTTGAACGGTAGACCGCATACTACAGAAAAACTTAACGGTAGACCGCATACTACAGTAGAAACTTAACGGTAGACCGCATACTACAGTAGAAACTTAACGGTAGACCGCATACTACAGTAGAAACTTAACGGTAGACCGCATACTACAGTAGCACCGAAAAAACAACGGTCCAGCTCTAGACAGTACTGGGGTCGAACCCATCATTCAGCGGAGTCTCAACACTGCACTGCCTTAACCGACCTAGCCACGAGACGCTTATATATATATATATATATATATATATATATATATATATATATATATATATATATATATATATGAAGAGAAGCTACTAATAAATATATAAAAGATGAAAAACTTTTGAAATTGGAATTTTATGGAGCATGTTGGACTTGTTGGTCCATTTTCCAAACCGTTCTAAGAGGAATACATTTTTCTTTGAAGGAAAACTCTACTTTTAAAAATACTTAAATAGGCAATCACATGCCTCATGTCACTTTTTAATCTCGAATCAAGTTAATACACTCTTCATCCTTCGATACAACTACTTCCCTTATCCAAAAAGAGACTCAAATTAGGATTTTATCTTGCATAAAACGTTTCTGGGGACTTCATTTCATTCTTGTATATATATATATATATATATATATAATATATATATATATATATATATATATATATATATATATATACACTGTATATGGGGAGAGAGAATTTTTTGAAGGAAAAATCATGAAAGTATGGGGAAGATGATATATATATATATATATATATATTCAATTCAAAGCTATACAGGGTGTCCCAGAATTAACTATCTATTTCAATGAAATCGGACAAATTTTTTAAAAACACACTTTTATTTATGTTTATCATGTTCAATATGTGTTAAAAATGTATAAATTTCTAAATTTTTTTCATAATTTTATTTTCATAATTTTTTCATTATCTGGTCCAATGAAAGACCGTCTGAAGTCATAGAATGGCAAAGAGACTCTCCAAAAGTTAACGTGTGGCTTGGAATGACCAAATCCAAAATTTATGGCCCATTCTTCTTTGCGGAAGCAACTGTAACAGGTACCGTCTACCTTGATATGCTTCAGCAGTTTCTCGAACCACAGCTTCTTGATAATGTCATTCTTGATAATGTTGTGTTTCAACAAGAAGCATTGATCTTTGGCGATAAACCTTTGTTTTTATGAAACCCCATGCAAAGAAATCCAGGGGTGTCAAATCCGGAGAACGCGGAGGCCAAGGTCGAGGTCCTCCACGTCCAATCCACCGATTCGGAAGGCGTCTGTTGAGGTATTCTCGAACAATTAGAGCATAATGACATGGTGCTCCATCTTGTTGAAACACAACATTATCAAGAATGCCATCATCAAGAAGCTGTGGTTCGAGAAACTGCTGAAGCATATCAAGGTAGACGGTACCTGTTACAGTTGCTTCCGCAAAGAAGAATGGGCCATAAATTTTGGATTTGGTCATTCCAAGCCACACGTTAACTTTTGGAGAGTCTCTTTGCCATTCTATGGCTTCAGGCGGTCTTTCATTGGACCAGATAATGAAAAAATTATGAAAATAAAATTATGAACAAAATTTAGAAATTTATACATTTTTAACACATATTAAACATGATAAACATAAATAAAAGTGTGTTTTTAAAAAATTTGTCCGATTTCATTGAAATAGATAGTTAATTCTGGGACACCCTGTATATTAAAGTGCATTGTAGCTTAAATGTTTTGCAAGATTTTAAAATGTCTTAAATACATGTGTATGTATAGCATATAATAACGGATGAAGAAGGCTAGGAACTGGCACAGCACTCAGGCCAGACTTAATGGCACCCGTTATGCAAACTTCCGAGTTATTATTAATTAGTACCATCAGGAATCGAACCCCTGACCTGGCTGTTTTCTCTTCGCTTATAGGAAAATGATGTTCCCCACTGAGATATACTGATGTCGGTTATATTTTACCTACCCTTTTAAAAATTAAAGGAAAAAAAAGAGTATACAGGGTGAATCAAAAGTCTGGAAACATAGGAACTATGCTTTTCATTGCAAATATATATGTATATTTGAATTGAAAAGCAATATTAAATATTTGGTATATTATATACTAAAGCAAGAGACTTTTTAATTGAATTTTACGGCAAATCGAATAAAATTCATTATTATAAATGTATTTTTAAGTACAATAACCGTACTTAAATAAGATGAGAAGGAAAAAGGCAATAAAATGTAAAACTTGGAGTTATAGTACAGTGGGACTCGGACTCGCGTCACGCGGTTTCAAAGTTATGGTCAAAAAGTTTAAATATTGGCCTCGCTTGAACGAACCTTTTGAGGCTAGCTCGGGATGTTCTGGATGACGTGATCGGTAAGAGTCTGATTCCACGCGAGGGTTCGAATCCACTAGATTTTAATTCTCACTTTAATGCCTTTTCCCTTTCCTTTCCAAAAAATCAGTTGTTTTTTTCATTTAAAAATCTACGGTTTTCATTTACTAAACGTGAGTGAGTGTCGCATACTACAGGTATTCTCTTTTCTATAAATACCATAAGTCATGAAAAGTATAAACTTATAAAGGGTTACCTTAAATTTTACTCACCTCTGATTTGTACAAGATTGGAAATTCACGGTATTCCGGTATCCTGGTTGTTCGTAAATTTTTCGTCTGGTTATTCGACTACAAAATTCTTGCATCCCGCGGTGCTAAAAGAATCGGCGTTTGGGATAATCTAACATGATTGACAAAGCTCGAATTTGTGGACTTGAGTTGCGAGTTGTTGTTTTTTTTTATTAATAGGAATTATTAATATTGGATATTTAATATTTAGTCAACTGTGGATGGATTTGGTCCTTGGGATACAAAATTGTATTTAGTATTCGGGATACTTGAAATGGATTTGGGATACTACAGGGTGTCCCATAAGTCCGGCATCATAGGAGAAATTCATATTTTTCTATTTCTACAAACCATAATTCATATTTTTCTCTTTCTACAGGCCATAATGTCCGTGAGCAAGGAAGAACGAATCCAGATAATTCTACTCATAGGAAATCGGAGTCAAAGAGAGGCCGCTGCTGAATTTAACAGACTGCATCCAGACCGCGAGCCAATAACACAGAGTTGTGTGTCTGGATGCAGTCTGTTAAATTCAGCAGCGGCCTCTCTTTGACTCCGATTTCCTATGAGTAGAATTATCTGGATTCGTTCTTCCTTGCTCACGGACATTATGGCCTGTAGAAAGAGAAAAATATGAATTATGGTTTGTAGAAATAGAAAAATATGAATTTCTCCTATGATGCCGGACTTATGGGACACCCTGTAGAAAGAGAAATGGTAGTATCGCAACAAGGTATACCAGTTAAAAACCGCGAATTTTGAGCCCTGCTGCCCCAGTATATACTTACCATAGAAAATTAGCGAAGAAGAAGCCCACAGAGTTGAAATATTTTGGAATATACTCATTGAGTGTTAATCACAAAACGTCATTCTAAGAATCACAAACTGTACGAAACAAACACGTAGAAACTCAGATATATTTCTAATGTAAAATATAGGTTGAACAAGTATATATTAGCAACGGAAATTTACTGATTATATGTTCTGGCGAACACCAGACGATTTCATTCTGTCTCAGTAAAGGGTTAATGCGATTTACTCTGAATTAAAAGTGTAACGTACCCTTTGGTGGGTAGTTTTATATGCGAGTTTCAATGAAAATAATGCTACTGTTTTCAAAGTGTGTAATTTAAAATAAAATAATGAAGAAACTGGATTATGTATCAGGAGTTTACATGTCCTCTTGGCAGCATCTATTAAATCGATTGTAAAACTTCCCTCTTGAGCTTGAATTGGTAGACTCCACTTACAATATTTATATTTATTTTTATTTCTTTATTCTTTTGTGACCTGTTCCATAAAAAAGCCATTTGAATTTATATTGAAGGTCGGCCAAAGTGCTAAAAGTGTCTTTATATAATAATATATATATTATATATATATATATGTATGTATGTAGTATATTTATGGGTTTTTTTTTTTATTTGCCTGTTTATTTCTTTATGATTATTTAGGCTGTGACATATATATCACTAAGGCACTATTTTGTAATTAATTTTTTCTCAATTTATATAGATATTTATTTTTATTTCTTTATTCTTCTGTGACCATATAAATGTTGGCTCCTCCCACAATTTTTTTTCTATGCTTACTATATATATGTATATATGTATATATATATATATATATATATATATATAATATGTATATATATGTGAATATGTATGTATGTATGTTTATTTTTTGTAACCTATATATTGCCTTGATCTGTCCTTTCACTCCAGTGTTCCTGAGGATGTCATTAGACGAAAGCGCTTGAGCACCCCTTTGTGTTTCTTTTTTCCTTCGTGGTTTTATTCATCATAAATATTTTTCACGTGTCACTTTCGTGAAATAATTTTTCATATATATATATATATATATATATATATATATATATATATATATATATATATATATATATATATATATATATATATATATATATAATTGTAAATTCATCTACCTGGTCGCGTTCCAAGCATCAAGCCGGAAATGCGGGAAATAAGGTGTTTTGCCTTAGGCATGCGCGTGATGTCAAACTGGCCTACACGGGTAAGTGCCACGTGGCCTTTAGAAAAACCCAGTTATCCTGTGACGAAAGTTAGTTTAGCGACAGATGTAGAATTAAGGTTTGTGTAATAAACGGTATCTTCGCTTTTTCCGCTCTTAATATTCGGCGCGTATCGCGATCGATATCATGATGACCCTCATTCGTTTACACGTCATCCCGAAGAAGGATAATAATGCGATACACGTGTATCTTAAATACACTTCTCTTTCTGTGACGTATTGTGGAAGGGGGAATAATTTCCAAAATTATTTTGTTCGAGAACGCTTGTGTAAATATAATGTATTTAGAACAAAACGCCGCATGCAGCCTCATTAAAAATTATACAGAGGTCATATATATATATATATATATATATATATATATATATATATATATATATATATATATATATATATATATATATATATATATATATATGATACACACAGACCGTGCATGGAACAAGGAACTCTTCTGGGAAAATTAAATCCACTATAGTCCGAATAAGTAATGGTAAATGACAAATACCATAGTTTTTCTTTTTCATGATGTTAGCCCGACGTGGGCAACGGGTCACTCGCAAAGAGGCCCCAAAATATAGCTTCCCTCACCAGCTATCTGTAAAGGAGATAGGGTCCAGCTTTGGGACAGGATCTAGGGTTTAAATCAGTAGGGTTTAACCACTATATTTAGAACCTCATTATAAGCAAAAATAAGTAATGGTAAATGACAAACACTAAAGTTTTTTCTTATTATAAGCAAAAGAGCAGAAGAGTTCCTCGTTCCATGCATGGTCTGTGTGTATCATAAAAGATTTCGGGGAACCATTCTGAGTTCTATCCCATATAACCTTTGGTCAGCTTCCGCCCAAATTGTTCATTCTGACGAAGGTCAAGCTTTTCACTCCACCTTAGACCTACAGTTTAACGTGGAATCCGAACCACGCCCCACCAGCAGCCCAGCGTCTTAACCACTAGGCCACCCAGGGTACCCATTTATCTACCAATCACTTTTTTTATTGTGTGAAAGGATGAACAACTGGGTTTTGCTGCGCGCCGGCTGCCGTCACCGGGTCTCGAACCTTTGGCCGATGGATTCGTAGTCAGCGACGCTAACCACTACACCACCGAAGCGCATATATATATATATATATATATATATATATATATATATATATATATATATATATATATATATATATATATATATATATATATATATATATATATATATATATATATATATATATATATATATATGGGATAAATTTTACAATTAAACACGTGAAATGAATGAATGATGCAAACCACAAGGAAAAAGAGGTGTACTTCTGAATACACGAAAGGCCTTGGAATAATAAATGCAAAAAACTTTACTTTTTTCTACGTGAAGGTCAAAATGTGATAATAAAAACCCACTCTAATAGACAGAGTTTATTTCCACAACAGTTTCGATGCCCACTGGCATCCTCTTCAGGTGGAAGAGGATGCCGCGGGCATCGAAACTGTTGTGGAAATAAACTCTGTCTATTAGAGTGGGTTTTTATTATCACGCCTTGGAATAATTTTTCTTTTCCTTGTGGGTTTGCATCATATATATATATATATATATATATATATATACACACCTAATTATGGCACAGGAATCAATTCATACGGGATGAAAGATGAGTAAAACGAAATTATTTGGGCCATATTTATTTTAAGTCATAAATAAGTATCGTCTAAATTCAAGGAAGTAGATTTAATTGTATATTATATTCGTATTAGAAAACTCTTCAAGATTCCTGATATATATATATATAACCTGTATTATTGGGAAGGTGGATTAAATTAATTATCTACCGCTCCGTTTGGACCAAATCACCTTTGCTTTATTTGTTTGGAAAGCTATAAAAAATCTAGAAGATAAAGTGCATAATTTGGCTTATTTTGGTTTATAATCTACTTAGCTACCTACATTTTTATCTTGGCTTTGCTTCCGCCCGAATTGTTCATTGTGAGGAAGGTCAAGCTCGTCACTCTACCTTAGTTATATTAATTTTATTACAGATTTTGAATTCACACTGAAAATGATCGCAAACTTTTTTCTTTAATTATTATGAGCGTGAAATGTTTTTTTTTTTACGACTACTTCATTATTATTTACGAATTTCTTCAACAATTTTACAACCCCAGTCACCATGACTACATAAACACTCTTAGGCATTTACACACCCACTCTGAAAAAGTAAATAATATCAGGAATGAGAGTATTCTCACATATTATCAATTAAATAGAAATGCAGACTGTATATGCATACATCACACACACGCACACACACACACACACCAACAAAAAAAAAAAAAAAAAAAAAGAGGGAGCGAAAAAAATATATAGAGAACTCATTACTAAACCCAACTTTTAACATCAGCCATTTTAACACTGAATATTTGTTATTATTTTACCGCACAAACTGACAAGCGGATCAATTATCGTGGCTGAATGTAGAACCAAAGTACTCATCGAGACTAAAATATGTTGACCACGGATTAACTAAATGGATTGTAAATGGGGATCTATCAAAGAATTGTTCGTCTAAAATCGATAAAGATCCTTTCCCATATGAGTCCTGGAATATAATTAAGTACAAAGTGACAAATTAGTGCGTTCCCATATGGGCGTGTATGTACCTTCGTTCGAAATGAGCCCACAGCACGTGCGCGACGTCGGCCGCACTGCTTACTTTAGGCATAATGCATAAGGTTACGCGCACTTATCTTAAACTTCGGGCGAGTATCATCTTGTTGAACGCGTGTTCGAATCGCGCTTACCGGGAATTAAAGCGACATTGGACCTGTTTTAATCTCGTTTTCGTTTCGTTTTTAAATTCTCATAAAGTTTATGGCGAAAACATGTCAAAACACGCAATCCTTTCAGTACGGGGATGAAATTCATGATATAGAGATTAGAGAAGCGCATTTACGAGACGGACGTCTGTATAATGATCGATACCGTATGGTATCTGATCATTATATATAATGAGTGAATGATGCATAAATTAATTATGCGTGTATGAATTTTGTAAAATTGTCACTTTACGAAATTTTCTTCGTTACTTTTGGTACGCGAGAAGCGAATTGAGCAAACCAATTCCCAAATCACTTTTAAGTGTGACATTGGAATAAGTCACAGAAGTGCGCTGCAGGTTGTTGTAGCCTGTAATTAATAATAACGTATCTATCTTTCTGTCTATCTAACTAGTATATAAATAAGTACATATATACATAGATATTTAGATATACATAGAAAAACGGAGAGAATGGAGATTTATCCATAATCTCTCAATTGGTTATAAGACGCGTTCATAATATAAAGACCAGGGCCGGTGGCTCAATGGGTAACGCCGTTTTCCTATAAGCGATGTGAAGGCACTGAGGTCGGAGTTCGACTCCCAATGATTCTGTTAGTAATAATCCAGGAGATAGCGCAATGGGTTGCCTTAGTTTGGCCTGAACGCCGTGCCTGTTTTTGTCAGTCCTCACTCATTATTATGCGCAATATAATATTTTAATAAAACTAATTCATCTACCTATCCAATAGATAGATATTTAGACACACAAATAGATAAACACATAGATATACGTAGATATAAAAAAGTCAGTAAAAGTAAATGAAATTCCCGCTCTATATTTCCAGATATATATACACACACATATAATCCCTATAGATAGACGTATAATTACAAGCTAATATTGTGTGTGTATATATATATATCATATAGCGATACAAATAAATAAATCTTTAATTCACAATCATTCCCAATTCCCAATTACAAATGGGTTATGAAAACAGATAGGAAAATAATAGCGTGTAATTTGGAGTCGTACAGCGAAATAAGAGTCAACTAATCACTGACTTGACCTTATATATATATATATACAGTATATATATATATATATATATATATATATATATATATATATATATATTGATTCGTGAAAAAGTATATTATCCATTTGTATCTAAAGAAAACTTTTTAACTAAAGCTTCGGTTTTAGAATTGGCTCTTTAGTAAACTTTAGTGTTATCTTCAGTTATCTTCAGTTATCTTTCTTCAGAGCTCAAAACACTAAAATTATGGGTAATTGAAAAGTCCAATTAATGGTTTATAAGCTGGGTATACGGGTACCATGCAGGGTATCGAACATATACACACAGACACACACACACACACACACACACACACATATATATATATATATATATATATATATATATATATATATATATATGTGTGTGTGTGTGTGTGTGTGTGTGTGTGTATATATATATATATATACATACTGTGTGTGTGTGTGTGTGTATTGTATTCAATCTGACGTGACTGTCATGAGCTTCTTGCTTATACTGAGGTTTCGAATGTATTGCGGCTAGACTACTTTAAACCCTAGATCCTGTCCCAAAGCTGGATCCTATGGTGAGGAAAGCTATATTATGGGGCCTCTTTGCGAGTGACCCGTTGCCCACGTCGGGGCTAACATCATGAAAATAAAAACTATAGTGTTTGTCATTTACCATTACTTATTCGGACTATAGTGGATTTAATTTTTCCAGAAGAGTTTCTTGTTTCCTGCACGGTCTTTGTGTAACATAAAAGTTTCTCAGGGAACCATTCTGAGTTGTATTATATATGTATAGAATAATGATTGATTTCTATACTTTAATTCATATAGTTACTGATAAGATTTTTTATTTAACTCATTTCTACATTGAGGAAGTGCCAAATAAGTCAGACATATATATACACTCGTGTATATATATATATATATATTATATATTATATATATATATATATATATATATAATATATATATATAACATACACGAGTATTTTTATTTATTTATTGTTCAGAATTTTAATTGAAATAATAATTTAATAGTGTTACCTCTTTAATCTAAAAGTATAAAAAGTTCCCCTTTAAAAAATCAAATTTTAAATAATTTTAAATTAACTGAAATATAATTGAAAAAATAAATCACGATTTTTTAATAATTATATTATTTGATATAAAATAGGATTTTTTACGGTACTCTTTGTTATAGAAAAATTCACCATTTTTATGATATATTAATTCATAATATTTTTATTTCTTATATACGGATGTATATATATATATATATATGTATATATATATATATATATATATATATATATATATATATATATATATATATATATATATATACTGTATGATTGTATAAAATGTCATGAGACCCAGGACTATACTACAGAGATCTGAATTAAATGCTGCCATTACCTCGAGTGTGGAAGGGTTAAAGAAAACCTCTGGACGCGAAAAATTTAAGCGTTTCCTTGGTCGTTTAAATATAAGAGAGAGAGAGAGAGAGAGAGAGAGAGAGAGAGAGAGAGAGAGAGAGAGAGAGAGAGAGAGAGAGAGAGATTAGGTTAAAACTTTTTAAAATTAAAATAAAGACGCTTTTTGATTTTGTTATTATATATTTAGAGTAATTGTAATTTTTGCCGTTTTTGTCGAACGTTTTAGACGATGAAAACGAGTGTTTATCTCAATCGGAACGAAACGTTTTAAGATCATTTCTGTCATTTGGGGTGAAACCGCTTCGAAACCCGTCGTTTGTTTGCGGTTAATTCCTTATCTGAATTCAACCATCGCGTTAACCGCCGTCAACCATCACCTTCGGAAAGGAAAATAACCGCTTTCGCCCCGTTTGGTCCTTTTCAAGCGGTTGTGGGGACAACCGAAAGGAACTTCATAACTGGTCCTTTCCTCCTAATTCCATATGAGGACCGACACTTGTCATAACTCGGGACGGATCCCGAGAACGACGGTTTTTAAGTCGCAATGACAGCGCTCCGTTTCCAATGTGGCCATTAGACCCAATCGGACCGCTCGTTCAATCAAACGTATCTTTTCCTTGCTTGCAGGCATAATGCCATAAAGAGAGAGAGAGAGAGAGAGAGAGAGAGAGAGAGAGAGAGAGAGAGAGTATTAACTAAATTTTACAGTGATGTATTTCCACGAGGTACGGACAGTAGACGATTGTATAAAGTGACCATGAAGTGCAGCATCATAAAATGAACCAAATTGTAGTCAATAAACTTTCGCTCGACTGAATGGAAAACCTTCTCTATCGTAGAGAAAAATAAAACAAAAAGAATACTCGCGATGCATTATGTAAATGGGAAAGATAGAAAGGAAAAAGGGGTTCGAGTCCTCGAGTCTCACTAGCAACTCTTTTCCCACTGTATTGACTTTTCCACTCCAACCTTATTTTAGTACGGTTATTGTACTTAAAAAGTATTCAGTAAACAAGTTATTTGACAACTAATACAAAATGGTTTATTTAAGCATCTAATGACTGTACCAACCATTTACGTTTGCTACCAGAAACATGGACATGGGTGAATTGACCAGGTTGGATCAGATTGTCAAATATTTAACCTTGAATGAATGTTAGTTGCTGTAACTAAGTAATTTTTCTCTACACATCTATCTATCTATCTACCTACCCATCTACATACACCCATATATATACACACACACACACACACACCTTTCAACCTTTCAAATGTTCTGTGCGATGATTCCTCATTTTATGCTCCTCCTCTTACCTATATAATATATTATATATAATATATATATTAATATATATATATATAGAGAGAGAGAGAGAGAGAGAGAGAGAGAGAGAGAGAGAGAGAGAGAGAGAGAGAGAGAGAGAGAGAGAGAGAGAACTCCTTCCGATAATTATTATTGCACAATTTATATATAATTTTTGACCATTTATATTTACTCAAGAAAAGCGTCAACAGCAAATTTAGACTCTAACCTAAAATGTTAATAATGTCGAATGTAAGCTGCTGATATTCTGTTTGTTTTAAATAATAAACTAATTCGGGCGTGACCTTAATTTACTGCAATCAATAAGAAATTTGTTTGAATTTCCAAAATGAATTTATATTTTCACCAAAAGACTTTTTTTCTAATTATTTGCTTTTACATATTAAAGCTAAATTTTAATTCTATATTTGAGGAAAATTAAAATTTTATGGACGTGGATTCAGTATATAAAGGGGATTTTGTTATATATATATATATATATATACACAGTATATATACACACACACACACACATATATATATATATTACTTACTTACTTTTGGTTACTTCTGGTGAGTTTGAACGACATTATTACTTCAAGATCCCTGACTTGTGGATTTGGTGTTATCTGTTTGGCTTGCATAGTTTTGTACCCTTTTTTCTGTAGCTCTTTGTTATTACCATATCTTGGAAGTTGGAATTTTTCTTCGTTGAACGTCATATTGTTGTCTTCTGCCCACTAGAATCTTGTTTCAATGTCGTTTTGTAATTTTCTTATGTCATCTTCGTTCAATATTTCCTTACATATCTTTGTGTCATCCGCGAAGCATGATACAATACTGTCCTTAATATCTGCATCAATATCTGCAATCATTATTATGAACAGCAAGGGAGTTAATACTGTCACTTGTGGGACAGAGCTCACGACTTCGAGATTTCCGATTTAACTCCGTTTACCACCACTCTTTGCGTTCTTTGCGTCAAGAAATTAAATATCCACCTTCCTAGCTTTCCAGTAATTCCTGTATTCTTAAGTTTATGGGCTATGATTCGATGGTCACATTTATCGAAGGCTTTAGCAAAGTCCGTATATATTACATCATTGTTTGGTCCTCGACACAATGTTTCTAATATTTTCTCCTGGTGGTCTAGTAGCTGTGACAGGCATGATCTTCCCGCCCTGAAGCCATGTTGATTTGGGTTGTATAAGTCTTTTTCTTGTAGGTAGTAGGTAGTTTTACCTCTAATTATGCGATCAAAACACTTTATAAGGTGTGAGGCGAGAGCCACTGGCCGATAATTCTTGGGCATTGCTCTGTTACCACCTTTAAATAGGGGCGCAATGTTCGCGTTCTTTAAGGGGAGTGGAATTTGTCCTGTGTCGAGTGATTTCCTCCATAGTAAGTATAGCGGTTTTGTAATACTCTCTTTGCATTTCTTCAGAAATGTGGCACTCCATGTGTCTGGCCCTGGCGCTGAATTTTCTCGCATCTGTGATAAGGCCGTAATTACATCTCCTTCCGTGAACTCGAAGTCCATTAATAGGTTTGTGCCGGAATTTGTTTTTGGTTGATCTATATCTATGTCGAAAAATTCGTCTGGGTTTTCCACTTCCATCTCGGACTTAGGGGTGCTAAACACAGACTTAAATTATTCCCTAAGTAGTTTACTTATTTCTTTCGGGTCATTTGTGTATTCGGCCTCCCCGTCTATCAGTGGTCCAATACTCTCCTTACACTGCATTTTCTTTTTCGCAAACGTATATATATATATACACAGGGCGTCCCAAAAAAATGTATACACACTTTAAATAATTATAAAGGCAGTGTTTATTAAAATACATTTCATTTTCAAAATGTAATAGAATCTACAGACATTATTTAATTGTTTTGTCAACGCCTGTTTTCAAACTGACGTCCGTTCTGGTCCAGGCACTGCTGATAACGCGAAGCAATGGAATCGCAAACATCACGAAACATTTCGTTTGGTATTTGTGTGCATTCTCGTTCAATGGCTGCTCTCAATTCAGCGACTGTTCCAGGTTTTATAGCGTAGACTTTGTCTTTTAAGTATCCCCATAAAAAAAAGTCTAGTGGTTTGAGGTCTGGTGAACGCGGAGGGTATTCTACGAAACCCCT
>JAJOZX010003088.1:415000-425000 GCA_023014485.1 Bathynomus jamesi
CTCTTTCAGGTGTATTATATGCCCCAGCGGGCATCGATCACTAATACCCAATGTTTTGACTCTTTGCCCTCCGCAATGACATAATACTAAATCATAGCAAACGTTATTTCTTTTATCTTTTGGAAACAAAGAGAGAGAAGGAATGGCACGCAATGAATATGATTGACCCGCAGCCATAGTCAGGATCTTCTGTTTTAAAGGAACGATGAGCACGACTCGTTTTCCAGCGTTTGGGAGAGGGTATAACAAATTAATTGGTCGAAAGGAGGGAAGGGTTGAAACCCGCGCATTTGTATACCTGAGAGAGGAGAAATCGCATACCAACGGGGCAGTGGATCGAAATGACACAGGCAATCCATCCATAGAACCTTCAATCAAACGTTTAGATTGGCACGAAATGACTGGGTACCGGGGACCAAATGTCACTGCGAGGCCCCAGTCATGATTTGCGCCGATATAAAGGTTGTAATTGCGGGTTTAGAGTCGGCGTTTAGCGGTGGTGCCTCGATCCGGTTCTACCTCGGAGGCAACGCTGCTCAACGGTGGGGCAATTATGGCCCGCGAAGATCACTTCATGCGATCTGCTCTCCGTGTGTCATTCTGTAATTGGAGCCTCTTAAGGTTCCATTGCAGGGCACGCCTCCATCCATTCTCGAAACCCAAAATTAGAAATCAAGAAAATACCTTTTTTTTCTTAATTCTTTTTATTTTATTTTTCTTTTTATATAAGAGGGGGGAGAGGAAGAGAAGAAAGGGGGGAAGGAGGTAAAGGGGTAAAGGTAAGTTACGTATTTAGTTAAGAACTTCCAAAGCTCCGATCCCGGTTCAGGCTTGAAGTGGAATTTGAAATTTTTTCTTTCAGATTTAAAAAACAAAAAAATGTGGTTTTACTTTTAAAAATAATTAAAAAACAATTTAAAATATCGTTTAAGTAGAATAAATAAATCTTTAAAATCTAAAAATAAATATGATAAAAAACCTCTAAAAAGAGCAGAAAAAGGACAGAAGAACGCTTTTATTAACGTCATTGGTCATATTATCAGCTTGTGAAAACGCGAAATAGATAATCTTTAAAAATAGTAATTTGACAGAAAAAATAAAATTTATACGAGTATTTATCAAAAACATTTTTTATACAAATGCTCTACACGCAAATACACGCATGAGAACTGCACATACGCACACACACACACACACACACACACACACACACACATATATATATATATATATATATATATATATATATATATATATATATATATATATATATACAGAGTATATATATATTTTTTTTTTTCATGTATTTGTGTATATGTAGGCCTGTATGTGTACAGTGTGTGTGTATTAGTGTATCTCTTTCTCTCGTGTACATTCTGTATTCCGTAATGTTCTAAGAATTATTGAGTACTCGTAAATGCTATTTTCTCTCTCTCTCTCTCTCTCTCTCTCTCTCTCTCTCTCTCTCTCTCCATGTCTCTGTACGTATACAGTATATATATATATATATATATATATATTATTTTTTTCTAAAAAGAAGAAAAACAACAGGTACAGTAGTTATCGAGTACAAGGATTAAAAAAAACAAAAAAAAAAACATGGCGGTTTCTGAATAGCTGTTAACCAATTTCTGATTTTCTTCCAGCTTCTTAAAATACTCCGATTATCATGGCTTGTTCAAGCCACATACACACACACACACACACACACACACACACACACACACACACACACACACACACACACACAGATCCGTAACAGACATTAATATATAATTCTAAGCCTCTCTAGTTTCACTATAAACACCTATCGTAATTATGTCCAAACTAGGGTGGAAAGCTTTATTTAATTCTAGTGTAGATGCCGTGTTTTCGTACAATTAGATCGAGTCTATAACGTTTCTGTATCCAAATTATTACCATCTATCCATCCATCCATGCTTCGAAGCATATAAAAGTAATCTCTATTGACTAAATGAATTCGGCTCAGCGGAATACTAATGGGTTCAAATGACTTCAATGAAAATAGAATATGTCCTCAATTATAGGTCATAAAATGAAGTACTCGTTTGACTCCAATTTTTTTCTTGTATCTGTTTTGATTTTTATACTTATCTATCTATCAATCTATCTATCTATCTATGTATATCTATCTATATATATACACACACACACACACACATATATATATATATATATATATATATATATGAACCAGCAAACTACGCGATCATTATTATAATTGTAGCTGACTTAAAATGAATACCTGTGATATTAAAGGTAGGGTAAAAATAGCTCAATTGTCTCACTATGCCATTAAAATAATTCCCCCTATATATATATATATATATATATATATATATATATATATATATATATATATATATATGCGGGCGCTTGTAATCGGAAGGTGAGCCCTATACGATAGACCTTCTATCTGCGGTTAGTTTTTATTATACCGATCGTCCTTAATCAGAGTGGCAGGCACTGCTAATTAACTTGACCTTAAGGCTAACATTTATTAATTCGATAGGTTTAACATGCTTCCAAAAAGGGAGTCTTCGATGCGCGGATACCAAGTACGATATTTGTACGAATTATTGTACGAATTATTGTACGATATATACAAGAAACATGGTACATATTTTTGTTTTATGAATTACATACATGAGATATATATATATATATATATATATATATATATATATATATATATATATATATATATATATATATATATATGATACACACAGACAGTGCATGGAACAAGGAACTCTTCTATGCACTGTCTGTGTGTATCATAAAAAACTCAGGGGACCATTCTGAGTTCATTCCCATATATATATATATATATATATATATATATATATATATATATATATATATATATATATATATATATATAAAGATCACGATGATCATCATTATAATGATGATTATATATAATGGTCATTGTAATAATGGAATAATGGAGTGAGGCAAGCTATTTACACCTGTTTGCTAATTAACCTTTAATTCATCAATTTAGTCAAGGATCATTTATTGTCCGTGAGTCAGAAATCAGTCAATGAAACCACGGAAGGAATGGTCTCTCTCTCTCTCTCTCTCTCTCTCTCTCTCTCTCTCTCTCTCTCATTATTATTATGCACCGTTTGGGAAAAAAGTTCGCCTAGAAACCCAACAGGTCTGAAAAGCATAAAAAATGATTGCTTAGTAATGACTAAGTTTTGTTTATGAAATGTTATTAGTATGACCAAAATTATTAAACCATTCAAAGAAAAATATATTATTACCAATTAGTAATTTTTTTATGATTTTTACTAATTTTGTTTTTAGGCGATATTTTTTTTTCGAAAGTATGGTGAGGCTATATAATCTTTTCAGATCATGTTAAGAATAGCGAACCCATTTACCTCATGTTAAGAATGGCGAACACAAAATTAAACATGTTAAGAATAGCGAACCCAAAATTCAACAAGTTAAGAATGGCAAACCTAATGTTTCAACAGGGAAAAATACTTCGAAAAAAAAAATATGCTCCACTATTTCCATATAGCCAACTGATGGGGTTGTACTTGTATCAACTAAACCGAACACCCATACTTGATATGCGGGATATTTTTGCTACCCGCACACGAAGGGTAGCAAAAATAACTGAATGTCCGGTTAGGTTAATTGAATGCCCTGTTAGGTCAACTGAATACCCGGTTAGGTTCATTGAGTGCCCGGTTAGGTCAACTGTACGCCCTTGACGATTGGTTAGGTTTAGTCGTGATATTTTCGTTAAAACTAACGAATCTATCACGACTAAACCTAACCAATCGTCAAGGGCGTACAGTTGACCTAACCGGGCATTCAAATTTTATCCTATGTAAATAATGGTTTTTACAAAATTCTCCATGTTAAGAATAGCAAACCCAAAAGTTTCCATGTCAAGAATAGGGAACCCAAAATTATCCATGTCAAGAATAGCGAACCCAACACCCTATGGGTTCGCTATTCTTAACGTGATCCATATTTTCATTCACTCACTGTAAGTATTCATCTTAAACATTTTTCATATACTTAATTTTTATATAATGTAGTACAGTACAAGGTAATACAGGGTGTTAAAAAAGAAACGCAAACCAAAATAGAAAAGAAAAGGGTTAGTTTACAATGATATACGCATTCTCCAATGGGTTGCGTTTCTTTTCGAACACCCTGTATAATATAATACGCAATGCAGTATATTAATCCGTAATATAATAGTACGTAATTTAATATAAGGTAATATATAAAACGTAAGGTAATATAATATAGTACAAGTAATATAGCATAAATAATATAATATATATTTTACGTGGATGGCAGTAAAAATACATTAATATGTTACACAGGTCAAATGTCAAATAGGAAATATATTATGCTTAATATTATTGTATTGTCCAATGTCGAAAATGTTTTATTATGACAGTTATAAAAGCTCTTTATATAATATATATATATTGTTCTCTATACGAAGAGTCAAAGTTTACGCAATTAAAACCTTCTATATTTGGGGGGGGGGGCAGGGGGGGGTTAGTAATGAAAACAAACGTTGAATATAATATAGTTATTATTTTTTCTTTAGTTGAACCTCAAAAGGAAAATGTGGGAAAGGTTGTTGAATTTTGTATATTTTATTTACCCCGCAAGTAAGTAGGTCATAATAATTTCAAATAGAAATAAAATAAAATAAAAGTACGGGTTGTATTTTAAAAACTTAATTTTAAGTTGTAAAGGCTTTAGGAACTTTTAAAAGGCAAATTTTTTCACCGACGGGACAAATCTTGGAGACCTAACTTAATCTGATTTTACCTAACCGTACCTAGCGTAACCTAACCTATAATAACCTTAACCTAGAATAGCATCAGGAGACGCAAATCTCCGCTCGCAGAACTCTCGAACGGTTGAACCGTCTGAGCATTAGCTTACAAATAGTCGGATACACGGACAAACACACGATCGAAAACAATATTGTTTTCGTGTGTGTGTTTATGTGTGTGTACCTCCTCCCAGCAACTCGCGCTGGTGGAGGTAATAACTTAGTCAGACGAAACGTAACTTAACCTAACTTGACTTAATCTAACTAGACTTAACCTATATTTCCGAACACGACTACTGATTGGAAATTGACTAGACATTAAAAATCGTTTAAAATATTTCTCGACACCATTAATTGAAATAAAAAATTTTAGTCTGGTTTTTCTTTGGTTTTTAAAGTGTTAAAAACGCCCTTTAATACGACCATTCTCAAATTATTGTTGAGTTTGTAACAAAAGTTTATTAAAACACTTCGTAATAAATAACTGAACGGTAACTAAATTAAAAATAAGTTTTAAATATACGCAAACCAAACATACTTAATTATAATTCTTTATAATTATAATAATTATTATAATTATAAATTTTTATGCAATTTAAACTCAAGAAATATTACGCAGTATTTTCAGTTGGGAAAAAATTGGTCTTTTTAAAAGCTGATTACGGAAATGACCCCAAACTGTGGGGTCTCAAAACAATAAAAAATGATACAAACTTGAGGTCACAAAATTTAGAAGGACAGACACAAACACACATACACACACACACATACACACCATATATCTTGTATATAAATAAATATATATATATATATATATATATATATATATATATATATATATATAATATATATATATATATATTATATATATATATATATGTGTGTGCAATTCCCTCCTCCACCAAATCCCGCAAATGAGGCGGGATGCTACGCAGGTCGATCCTAAACCGTCATTCAAACCCTCATAAAATGTGATATATATATGCCCTATCTGTGCTCAACTCTAGGAAGGCGTATGGTCCTGATGGTGTTCCTCCTGTTATTCTCAAGAACTGTGGTTCTGTGCTGACACCCTGCCTAAGCAAACTCTTTCGTCTTTGTCTCTCATCTGGTACTTTTCCTTCCTGCTGGAAGTTCGCTTTCATTCAGCCTTTCCCAAAGAAGGCTGACCACTCTCAACCCTCCAACTATCGTCCAATTTCTTTGACTTCTTGCCTTCCAAAGTTTTTGAATCTAACCTGAAAAGGAAGATTCTGAAACACCCTTCTTCGCACAATCTTCTTTCAGATCGTCAGTATGGGTTCTGCAAGGGACGCTCTAATGGTGATCTTGTTGCAGATCTCTCTGACTCTTGGTCATCCTTTTTTCGAGATTTCGGTGAAACTTTTACTATTGCGCTAGACATATCGAAAGCTTTTGATAGAGTCTGGCAAAAATCTTTAATTTCCAAACTGGCCTCCTTTGGTTTCTACCCTTCTATCTGTACCTTCATCTCTAATTTCCTTTCTGGCCGATCTATAGCTGCGGTTGTAGGTGGCCACTGTGCTTCTCCTAAAGCTATTAACAGTGGTGTTCTTCAGGGTTCCTTACTGTCATCCACTCATTTCCTTTTATTTATTAATGATCTTCTAACTCGCACTTCCTGTCCTATCCACTCCTTTGCCGATGATTCCACTCTTCACTTCTCCACCCGCTTCACAAAGCGTCCCTCACAGCAGTCACTTCATGATTCGCGTAGGACGGCTATGGGACACCTGACCTTTGATGTTTCTGCAGAGAAAACCTTGTGGCTTTCAATGTCTCAAAAACTCAATTCCTCCATCTGTCTATTCGTCACAATCTTCTGCACAGCTATCCCCTTACCTTCAACAACACACAACTCAATCCTTCCTCTTTTAACATTCTTGGCGTTTCCCTCTCTCGTGATCTTTCCTGGAAAAATCACATATACTATCTTTCTAAAACAGCTTCTAAGAGTAACGTTAGGTGTTCTGTACCGCCTCCGCGGTTTCTTAACCTCCACTCAGTTACTGTCTCTGTACAGGGGTCTTGTTCGTCCCTGTATGCAGTATGCTTCTCATGTGTTGGGTGGTTCAACCCACACAGCAGTACTTGACCGGCTGGAATCAAAGGCTTTTCGTCTCATCAATTCCCCGCCTCTTACTGATTGTCTTCAATCTCTCTCTCTTCGCCGCAATGTTGCCTCACTCTCTCTTTACTATCGCTATCATAACGGACGTTGCTCTTCTGAGCTCTGACTGCATGCCTCCTCCTTTAAGGAGAGCACGCAGTACCAGACTTTCTACACTTTCTCATTCCTTTTCTGTCCAACTATTTAACGCAAGGGTTAATCGGTATTTTCAGTCTTTCATCTACTCAACCGGTCAATTCTGGAACAATCTTCCTCAATTCATCTTTCCTCCTGTCTATGACAGGCATCTCGAAAACCCTGGACCTTGATTTTGGCTCTCTTCTTCTATGGGAGGGGGCGGTTTTGTGGGCATTTACCCTTGGCCTCTCCTTCCTGCATAAAATATATATATATATATATATATATATATATTTTTATGCAAGAATATATATATATATATATATATATAAAGTTAATAATTAGTAATGACTGGTTTTATTTTTAGAAATAATATTAAAAACAAGAATGGAAAGTCTCATTTTCCTTTAGTGATTTTTTTTTATCAGTTACCCACAATACTTCCATTTTAATAGAACTAACTTGTAAAAGTATACAAATAAATATAATTTTCGATAAAAATTTATATTTAATAAAAGTCCTTGAAAATTTCAATATATAACCAAAAATTTCAATATATAACCAAACTCGACCTTTTAAAATTATATTACACACCTCGTAACCTCGTAGCAGTTCCGTGCGTTTGTCTCTCTTCTCACGAAGGTCAAGCTGGTGGCCCCGTCTGTAGTCCTGGCTTGTTGGAGGAGCGACTAGCGCTCTTGAACAGTCTTGGCTCCCGTGAAAACCAAGTTATTTTCCCTTAGAGATGATGGTGTCCCTCGTCTGGCCTTTAGTTTGGGAATACTATACAGTCTACCTCTCCTATTTTCATTGTTGTTTGGGTGGTTACTGGGTTCAGCTTGAGGGTTAGGTACCAGTTTTTCCATTAGTTTCCAAGTGTAAATAATAATAATAATAATAATAATAATATATAAAGATGCGCCTCGGTGGTGTAATGGTTAGCGTCGCTGACTACGAATCCATCGGCCCCGGGATCGAGACCCGGTGACGGCAGGCGGCGCGCAGCCAAACCCAGCTATTCATCCTTCTACACAATAAAGAAAGTGGTTGGTAAATAAATGGATACCCTGGGTACCCTAGTGGTTAAGACGCTGGGCTGCTGGTGGGGCGTGGTTCGGATTCCACGTTAAACTGTAGGTCTAAGGTGGAGTGACAAGCTTGACCTTCGTCAGAATGAACAGTTTGGGCGGAAGCATACCAAAGTTTAACCAAAGGTTATATACACACACACACATATATATATATATATATATACTGAATGCATACAATAAATATTGGAACTTCAAAAAGCCAAATTGTACATGCATGAAATTTTATGTAATTACAATTTGGATATAAAACTTTTGAAAAATAATTTACATGTATTTGAAACATGTAATTTATCGCCATGCAAAGACTGAAAATAAACATAAGTTCCGCCAATAATGAAATGAAAACAAAAAGAAAAATGTTGGAATTTGAAAAATAATTTCTTTTAAAAAAAAATTTGAAGTGAATTTTAAAACTCCTACACAGTATATAGATTCACATCTTTTGTTATATTTGACGTAATTGAAAGAACTTTGAAGAAATTTATTTTCAAAAGGTACACATTAGTGAATGCTTCAAATATCATTTCCCCGCGAAAGAATCAACAAGTAAATATTAAAATCGAAATGACAGATGGCTCATATCCATTCATTATAGTGTGGAACATAAATCTGAGCAAAACGATGATTACACTTCTATCAACAGCAAACACCAGAGGCGGCTGTTGCTGTTGAATATCGCGTATATTAAAAGAGAATTAGCCTCCGTTACTCTATAAATGCCATTAGGAGTCATTTTATGGGGGGAAATGGAGGAAGAGAGAGTGGATGGGCTTGCATGCCTCAAAGATGTATAAGAGAGAGGAGGGCATGCGAAGGGAAGAGATCAAACCAATCTTTGCCTCGTGTTGCGCACACGTATAGATAGGAGAGAGAGAGAGAGAAACGATTCACCATATTAAGTCTGTACATCTGTGCTTGTAATTAGACTACAACCAGAAGATGTTGCGCGCTGAAAGAATTTGTAGGTAATGAGTTTTCTCGTACAGTTGATACTCATGATGTAGTGCGTTTCATTCGTGGTTGCAGGAATCGACAATCAGACTTTTGCCAAAGTGAGAGACAGATAGCTTTAAATCTTGAGCTTACAAATGGGATATACCATTACATCATCGTAAACTGTCGTCAGGCAAATAACTGAGAAGCTAACTATCGACCAGGAAGGCTATCAATGGCTATAGAAGAAACACCAAGAGACGTTGATCACCAGGACGACTAATCAAGCACTTCATATAGGTATCTTGTTTGTAGCTCACAGTTCAATGTCGTAGTTTTAAGAGTAAGAATACACCTACGCATCAAAGCGTCGCGTCAGTCGTCCTTTTTGGGTAATTTGAAGTTCAGCGAGGATGATCAAATCTGCAAAGAGTGTCACTACGTTGCTTGCGTTCACGTCGGGACAGCGCGTCTCCCTTTCAGTCTTGGTGGTGATACTGCGAGCTGCTCGCATGCACATCTATAAGCAAAACAGTGCTTCGTAAAACGAAGGACAGTTTCCCCTCCTTCCAAAACTGAAACTCACCCTAAAATAAACTCTATATATATACTACTGGGTAGCCTAGTGGTTAAGACACTGGGCTGCTGATTGGGAGGTCGTGAGATCAAGTCTGGGTGAGGACTTTGTAATTTCTGACTTTCCTTGGTTCGGATTCCATATTAAGCTGATGGTCTAAAAGGTAGGACAATAAGCTTAACCTTCGTCAGCATGAACAATTCGGGTGGAAGCAAACTTAGCTAAACTAAGATTATACAGTATATACACCTTGGTTAACCTTGGTTTTGCTTCCTCCCGAATTG
>JAJOZX010003088.1:430000-432500 GCA_023014485.1 Bathynomus jamesi
ACTTAGTTTTAAAATAGAATAAATAATTTCCCGATACGCAAGAAGAAGAATCGGGGAACCGTCAGATAATTCAGTAAGATTTCGCAGAATCCTCCGATCCACTACAAGAAGAATTCGGAGTGTAGTATAAAAGAAACTACTGCAATTCCCTACAAGGTACCAGCTACCCAAGAGTGAGAAAATCCGTTGCTGCCACCTAACCAGAACCCCCATCAACCTCGAACCACCCAAGGCCACAAACGGAGGGTTAACATACGTATATATTACAGGCTAACTGCCCTGTTCATACTGCCAGGATCATCAGACGGTGGTTTCAGGAACAACGAGATGTCGAGCTACTGAACTGACCCACGAAGGCGTGTGACCTAAACCCCACTGAAATTGTGGTTAACGCTTGGGAGCCTGAACAGGAGCGGACATCTCGGCACCTGCTGGAACACACCATGGCAGAGTGGGAACGTTTTCGCACGAACCCACAAGTCATCTACAATCACGTGGCATCTGTTCCACATAGGCTATGAGAGGTCATTAATAATAATGGAGGATGGACCAAGTATTGAGTAATTGTGTATAATAATGTTATGGTTGTGATGTAGTAAATATATATTTATTAACTTGAACAATTGTCAGTTCCTTAGAATTTGAACATTATGTTTCGTATGTTCTTAAGAAAATCCCTAAATTTACTTGATTCATGTTTATTTTTGTAATAAAAAATTGAACTATGTTATCATTATCTCTCCATGGAGAGACCTTTTTCTGGATAATCATTCGTGATGATGCATGGATTTTAAACAGAAATGTTATTGCCTGGAGGAAAAGTCGATACTACAACATATCTTACACTTTAACTATAACATAGCCACTGGCCACATCAACATCCTATGATTTAAAGTTTTTAAAGTATCCCACGTTTGTATAATAACCTAACTACTTTATTTCCTAAATTTAGGAATAATGTATGAATAAAATATAGTCGTCCTAGCATTACCACCAAAACTATTGTAAACAATATATTTATTCAGCCATTGGTTTTCAAAAAATAGAAGTATTACTAGGACAACACCTGAGAGGGAGGAGGAGAGGGAGGGAGTGAGGGGGTGGGGGACTGGGGTTTAAGAGGGACTGCGTTGTTATCACATCTCGGAGAGGGTGGAGAGGAACTATTGCAGGCGACTGTACAACTCCGGACCAAAAGATTAGAATACTCTCTCAAATGCGCTAATGACCTTAATAATACCTTTATGTTATACACATTTATGAGGAATATCGAGTATCCGTGATGTCATTATAATAAAAAAAACCTCTGTGTGCCAGTTTTGAAAAAAGAGTTAAAATATAGTAAAAACCTTATTAAATAGTGAGAAGTTAATGCATAGCGACATACTAAAATATGAGAATATCTTATCAGGTGTTACAAAAGAAAAATAAGAGTAAATTTATTGTTTACTGATTACTGCCGATATATTAAACCTTTATCAAAGACTTCTTAACTCTGCGTCTTAGTATTTAGTTCGTCCATCCTTACCCCTGATTACGGCCTCCAATCGACGTGGCATCGAGTCGACAAACCTGTTGCATTCTTCTGTAGGTATCGATTGCCAGGTTGTCATCAAAAACCTCTTAAGTTCACTAAGTGTTCCTGGTTTACGCTTTTGGACCTTCCGCTTCGCAATATTCCAAAGACTTTCTATCGGATTAAGATCGGGAGAATTATCTGGCCATGGTAGTACTTCAATTTCATAAGCATCAAACAACGCAGATGTTGCACGAGCCGCATGAGCTGGAGCCAGGTCATATTGCAAAATAAATGGTTAGTCTCCATACAGCTGTTCTGCAGACTCCAGTAAGAAGTATTCCAAGATTTCTTGATAAACGTGACTACTGACAGTTCTATTTAGAAATGCAAGTGATCCCACACCATTTGTATTCACGCAACTCCAAACTAACACGCTCACCGCCTTTATGAAATGGGACTTCGGTCACGAAAACCGAAAATTAAGTCGATGTTAAATGCAAAGCAAAAGAGAAGACGACGATCCTCGTGCAATGAAAGCGTTGCATAGACAGCAAACGGATGGCAAAAAGTGCTTTTTTCAGGTGAATCAAAATTTTGTGTCATTTGGTGCGGGTCCGCGAGTTTGGTGAAGAAAGTCTAAAATGTATCATGAAAGCTGCCTGAAGCGATCGGTCAAATTTACGGCGAGTGTGTTAGTGTGGGGTTGCATGAACGAAAATGGTGTGGGGATCACATGCACTTGTAAATATTCACATTCATTAAGAAACTTTGGAATACTTCATGCTGGAGTCTGCAGAACAGCTGTATGGAGACGAACCATTTATTTTTTAACGTGATCTGGCCCGTGCAACATCTGCGTGGTTTGGCGTTTATGAAATTGAAGTACTACCATAGCCAGATAATAATATCCCCGATCTTAATCCAATAGAAAGTCTTTGGAATATTGCGAAACAAAACGTCCAAAAGCGTAAACCAGGAACA
>JAJOZX010003088.1:437500-440000 GCA_023014485.1 Bathynomus jamesi
TCTGTGGATGTATGTATGTTTTAGCAGATTTAGTTAGTTAAGTAAAGGTTTCCAATTTTATTGTGATGTTTGTTATTTCTATGAATTCATGACAAAAGTCATTTAGCCATTTCACGAAATGACCAGGGTGGAATTTCAGCCATTTCGCGTAATGGCTGAAGATTTTAGTCATTTCGCGAAATGGACCAAGTGAAACAGCCATTTCGCGAAATGACTAAAGTTTCAGCCATTACGCGAAATGGCTGGTTACACACTTTGACTGTAACACACACACACACACACACACACACACACACACATATATATATATATATATATATATTATATATATATATATATAGTTAAATGCAAAAGTGTAAAAAGGTGAACTGAATGATCTATCACGAGAATTTTTACATGATCCTTTAAATAAAAATGAAGGTGTGTCTTGAGTATAAGATTGAACAATATTTGCAGCATTCAAAGGATTAAGGAAGCGTCAAAAGAAAATGTACTTGTAAATCCACTCAGCGTTTGGCTATGAAAAAAAAATTGTATCTGAGGTCTCTGAATGGCCAGTCATTCGTGACACGTTCTGAAGGGAGGATAAGAGCGGCTATTTAAAGCTCTCATTCATGAAGTATAAGTTCGAAGGTCCGACCGCTTGAACACACTTTTAAAAAAGAAACAAACTTATAACAAAGTTCACACAAAAGAAAGAAAAGCGCAAATGTTGTACTTTTCACGGAAAACTGTTAAAAATATTCCACGAAATCGTCATGTATAAATTTAAGTAATATTTTTACTTCTTTTTAAGTATTTTAAGGATGTAACTCTTCCATATTATATCCTCTTTATAAGATTTCATTTTTTGGAAAAGCGTCATATCTTATTTGCTTCTTTATGATATGACGCTCTTCCTACGAGAAATGTTATTTAATATACTTCCGAAATACATATCAAAATTACATAAAAATAACATATTTTTTCCTTAACTATTTTTAACACGTGATTCAGATTGAAGAAAAAATATTCATGAGTAATTTACGGTCTTATTTAATATTTACCATATATGAAATAAATTCTATTAACTTTACTGTCGTTATCAGTGAATTAGGTAAGATAATTATGTACTGTAAAAAGTGGGTCATATTTCACTAAACATTTATATAAGTAAAACATTTTTTACTTCTTTTAGTCATGATAAACATTTAAGTTGACGAAATGTTTCACATCACTATTGCAGAGCCTTCAAGTATTTTCCAAATGTACGAGTATATTATGTGTACCGCTCGTGCCGTATTTCGAGAGAGTAGAGTTTCAGTGATTGCAGTCGAGACCCAGTAGTCGTCACCTTCCGTTTCCTCTATCTTAGATGTAAAAGTCCTTTGTATAGTTTTGATGTTCTCAATGTCTCGTTTTTTGTCTGGACTTGTGAGTACTGAGCAATACTCAATTATTGATAGGACTAGACTCTTCCATAACTTGAGCATGATGTTCGCTTTTCTGCTGCGGAAGCTCCTCCAGATGATTCCCATTATTTTTCTAGCCGTTGTGATTTTGATTTTATAGTGCCCTCTGAATTCCGCATCCGACAACATTATTACTCCAAGATCCCTGACTTGTGGATTTGGTGTTATCTGTTTGGCTTGCAGAGTTTTGTACCCTTTTTTTCTGTAACTCCTCGTTATTACCATATCTTAGAAGTTGGAATTTTTCTTCGTTAAACTTCATATTGTTGTCTTCTGCCTACTGGAATAATGTTTCAATGTCGTTTTGTAATTTTCTTATGTCACCTTCGTTCAATATTTCCTTGCATATCTTTGTGTCATCCGCAAAACATGATACAATACTGTCCTTAATATCTGCATCAATATCTGCAATCATTATTATGAACAGCAAGGGAGCTAGTACTGTCCCTTGTGGGACAGAGTTCTCTACTTCCGAGACTTCCGATTTGACTTCATTTACCACCACTCTTTGCGTTCTTTGCGTCAAGAAATTAAATATCTATCTTCCCACCTTTCCAGTAATTCCTCTATTCTTAAGTTTATGTGCTATAATTCTATGGTCACATTTATCGAAGGCTTATATATATATATATATATATATATATATATATATATATATATATATATATATATATATATATATATATTTAACTGCAAACAACACAGTATAATTAATGTAAAGAACGACGCTTGTGTAGAAGAGCTTGTGTTATGGTTAGCATGTCCGACCGGCAATTAGATGATCCCAGGTTCGATTCCTGGGAGGTGCCTCATTTTCATTTGTTCGGTCTTTCTCCTCATCTTGTGCGGACGCTCTTCTACACAAGCGTCATTCTTTACTTTTATATATATATATATATATATATATATATATTGCTCTCTCTCTCTCTCTCTCTCTCTCTCTCTCCATATATATATATATATATATATATAAAACTTAATCTGGAGACAATGTGTGATAAAAAATTAGTGTGTGTGTGTGTGTATATATATATATATATATATATATA
>JAJOZX010003088.1:445000-450000 GCA_023014485.1 Bathynomus jamesi
ACACACACACAGACACAGTATATATATCGGCTATCGATCGGTTTCTGAGAAACCCGAGTTTACACAAGAAGATGAAGACGAAGGCGATTGTATAAAACATTTATTCCAGTAGGACGTTTCGAATCTAACTAGATTCATCATCAATTAATCTAAAAACGAGAGTATAAATAACTACATAAAAACAATAAAAACAAATTCAAACAAAGTTATAAAATAAATGGCACAAACGGAGCGAAATTGACAGTGTGGCGCGGGAGACAAAACAAGAATAGAAAAATTCACTATCGACAAACTAGATTGGTTTATCCAATATTTAATTTTATGAAAGCATTCAAATCATTAAGGGATTGACGCAGTTGTTTAATGTACATAGATTCCAATACTCTTAAATCAATAACGTTAAAAAAGAGAATGAAAAAACAGAAAAATTATTAATATTAAATTAATGAATGTTTACAATTAACAGAATGATTACGTATAGCTGAGAATTCTGGACTAGACACGGGTCGACCAGTCCTATGAGAAACACCCCTATGCTTATCAATCCTCTGCTTCAGTTGTAGGCACGTTTGACCTACGTAGCGAGTATTGCAACTCGCGCACGAAAACGAGTAAAACAGTTCGAAATCTTAAGTCGGATACCAATATCATTATTTGTAAACCAGACAAAGGTAAAGGTGTTATTATTTTAAATTAGCCTAATTAATTATTTGAATAAGATGATTAATATTTTGTCGGATGATGCTTCTAAATTTCAGATATTAGAAGTACTCGTAGATGTTTATAAGTACATTATTAAGCTAAAGGACAAAATTAATAATTGCTCGAGATCTTTCAAATCTAATAATACATTAGTAGACTATTATAACGAATTATATTCTTTTGGTACTTCTCGCATTTTTTACAGTCACCCAAAAACACTCAAAGCGGGGTTTCCTCTTCGCCCCATACTGTCTGCCACTGATATTCAGTTTTAATTTGGCTAAATTTCTCGTTTCTATTATTGACCCCATAACGCGTAATCAATACAGTTTATGTGATTCTTTTGTTTGTCGATTTTTATCAAAACTATTAATAATAGTGGTTATTAAATGACTAGTTTTGATGTGGAATCTCTTCTTACTAATGTGCCTGTTAATGAGACTTATAATACTACGGTATATTTGATAATTTGTTTAGAGATAATGTTGATACCTTTGGTCTAAATAAGTTTAATTTCTCACCCTTGCTACATCTTGCGGTTAACGATAAGGTTTTTAAATTTAATGATGAATTGTATAAACGAGTAGACGGGGTAGCTATGGGTTCTCCCCTGGGTCCATCTTTCGCTAATAGTTTGTTATGCCATTATGTACAGATTTGGTTAAATGATTGTCCCTTACAATTTCGTCCTGTTGCTTACGTTACGTGGATGATTGTTTTATATTGTTCAAACCCAAAGATGATGATCCTTTGTTTCTTGAGTATCTGAACTCTCGTCATCAGAATACAAGATTTACAATGGAACCCGAGACGAATGATAAATTGCCATTTTTGGACGTTTTAGTCACTCGTGATACGTCCTCGTTTATTACTTCGATTTAACGAAAGAGAACCACTGCTTCGATTGGTACCAGTTATTTTAATTAAATTCCTTTTAATTTTAAAATTACTTGTTTAAAATGTAGAATTATTCGAGCTTTTAGAATCTCTTCCGATTGGTTGTCATTTGATGGTGAAATGAAATATCTCAAATAATTTTTTTCTTTCTTTTCGATCTTTACCCCTCAAATTTGACTCGCAAATGTATTCATGGTTTTTTGAATGTCTATCAACCAAAGCAATTGTCACCATAAACTTTAAGTAAGGTTTATGTTAAGTTACCATTTTTGGGTTCTTCTAAATTAGCTTGTACTTAAAAGATCTTTTTCTCGTTGTCAATCTGTTTTTCTTAGTTTGAATAATGTCAGCCTTTCTATATTTTTTAACCATAAAGAGACACTCCCCGTTTCTTTGAGATCCTCCTCGCTACGTAGATCAACCGTGCCTACAATTGAAGCAGAGGGTTGATAAGCATAGGGGTGTCTCTCATAGGAGTGGTCGACCCGTATCTAGTCCAGAATTCTCAGCTATACGTAATCATTCTGTTAATTGTAAACATCCATTAATTTAATATTACTAATTTTTCTGTTTTTTCATTCTCCTTTTTAACGTTATTGATTTAAGAGTATTGGAATCTACAGTACTGGCCAAATTATTAGGAATTTTTTTAAAATGTCATTTTTTGGTATAAAATGTTAAATTAAACCAATTTTAAACGTTGAAAAGTTATTTATTTCTACACAAGAATACATGGTCATTATTTAGCAATAGTTTAGTACTTAGTTTGACCCACCTTAGCTGCCATAATGGCTGCGACACGCTTCGGCATGCCATGAATCAATTTTTTGCATAATTCTTTAGTCGAACGAAGCGTGTTTGTTGTCAGTTGTCGTTTGGTTGTCGTGCGATGCGGGTGTGTTTCTCTTTCTTTTACGTGTCATTGTAACTACCGTTTAATTTAAATAGTGTATTTACCAATTTCGGCAATTATTTACAGTTTTTAAGTGAATTTGAAAATGGGGCGAAAGAATGACTTGAGTCCACGGAAAATTGGGCAAATACAGGTTTTATTAACTTCTTCTACATTTAAACAAAGGAAATCGCTGCCAAACTCCATGTTTCACCACACTCAGTACTTCGTATTAAGAAAAAAAATGGTATTGGAGAAAATTTAGGCCCAAAAGGGTTGGAAGATGCGGCAGAAAAAGGGTAACGACTCCAAGAACTGATAGACAGATTGCAATTTTGTCTCTTAGAAATAGAAGAGCTACTTGCAAAAACATTTCCAGTAGTCTAGCGGCTGATGGCGTCAATATTAGTCGTAGAACAGTCAACAGGAGGCTTCTAACTGCCGGCTTCAAAGCCTACCGCCCAAGGAAGAAGCCCAGGCTCACTGAGGCTATGAAGAAGGCACGTTTTGCATGGCCAAAGGAACACATTAACTGGACTAGTGAGGATTGGGAACAGGTAAGAATAATATTTATCATTAAATAGAATGTTAATACAGTAAATACAGTATGCATAGAAGTGTATTTACAGTACGTGATAAAACTGCAGTAAAAATATCTGTAAAGCAGCAAGTCATACTGTACTTCGTTTTAGCTGTACTTCATACGCTATGTACTGACTCTTTTACAGGGCTTTCTTTGATTGCAGGTGGTGTTCTCCGATGAGTCAACGATTGCCGTGCTTGACGATCGTGTTCAAAGTGTAAGAAGGAGGCCTGGAGAAGAATTTTTGCCTGAGTGTCTGATGAAAACGGTGAAATTTCCACAAAAGATCATGGTTTGGGGAGCAATTTCTGTGCATGGAACTAGTCGTTTGAGCATTGTTGAGGGGAATATGAACCAAGTCAAGTATATAGAAGTACTAAGAAGACGTCTACTGCTCAAATAAGGGAATGGTATGGTAATAGACGTTGGATTTTTCAACAAGACTCAGCTCCATGCCACACGGCAAAGTCGGTTAAAAAATGGTGTCATGAAAATAGTGTTCGGTTGCTCCCATGGGCTGGAAATTCTCCAGACATGAACCCAATCGAAAGTTTATGGTGTATTTTAAAGGACGTAATCCATGAAACGCTGATAACAACAAAACACCAACTCATAGAGCGACTTATTCAAGTCTGGTTTCACTCTACACGTATTAAGGAATTATGCAAAAAATTGATTCATGGCATGCCGAAGCGTGTCGCAGCCTTAATGCAGCTAAGGGGGGTCAAACTAAGTACAAAACTATTGCTAAATAATGACCATGTATTCTTGTGTAGAAATAAATAACTTTTCAACGTTTAAAATTGGTTTAATTTAACATTTTATACCAAAAAATAAAATTTTTAAAAAATTCCTAATAATTTGGCCAGTACTGTATGTATATTAAACAACTGCGTCAGTCCCTTAATGATTTGAATGCTTTCATAAAATTAAATATTGGATAAACCAATCTAGTTTGTCGATAGTGAATTTTTCTATTCTTGTTTTGTCTTCCGCGCCACACTGTCAATTTCGCTCCGTTTATGCCATTTATTTTATAACTTTGTTTGAATTTGTTTTTTTTTTGCTTTTATGTAATTATTTATACTCTCGTTTTTAGATTAACTGATGATGAATCTAGTTAGATTCGAAACGTCCTACTGGAATAAATGTTTTATACAATCGCCTTGGTCTATATATATATATATATATATATATATGCATATATAACTGCAATGACCGCGCAGTATATACACACACACACACAACACACACACACACATATATATTATATATATATATATATATATTATATATATATATATATATATATATATATATATAGATAATATATATATATATATACAGGAAGATGAAAACCAAGGCGATTGTATATATTATATATACTGTATATATATATATATACATATATATATATATATATATATATATATATATATATATATATATATGCTGCAAACCCACAAGGACAAGGAAAAACGATTCCAAGGCCTTTCGTGTATTCAGAGCTACACCTCGTCAGGGAATGAAGATAAAAGGCGAGATGCCCATAGATATATACAACGTACAGGAAAAACAAAACAATTAGCACATACTTAACAAGGGTTAATGAGAGGCAAAAGAAATTTTAACATGATATTGTCAATTTTATACATTCCGGCACTGTTATTGAAATTGTTTTTAAAATGAATAAATGTGTGTGTGTGTGTGTGTGTGTGTGTGTGTGTGTGTGTGTGTGTGTGTGTCTGTCTGTCTGTCTGTTCCAGCCATAGGTCCAAAATGGAAGCACTTACAAACATGAAACTTCACACACACATATTGATTAAGTCCCCAGGTTGTGCACGTGGGTGTTAATAAATTAAATAATTAATTAAAAAAATTAAATGACGTCATGAAGATCATTACGTCATTACGTGTATATATATA
>JAJOZX010003088.1:455000-460000 GCA_023014485.1 Bathynomus jamesi
AAATTTCATACTTTTTCCACCACAATTACATACATGTAATGATCATAATGTGCTCAACCCATTTACTAAAGTCAATTAACTCTTACAAGAGGAAATTACCTTATATATACACTCTTGCTTCTCCTAAAAAAAACAGTACAAAGGAGTTTGGAAACACACACAACACATATATATATATATATATATATTATATATATATATATATATATATATATATATATATATATATATATATATATATATATATATATAATATACTTATTTATTATATATGCATGTTTATATATAAATCACGATGTTTTATACTTTTATACGAATTTTATATTAATAGTTTCTAATTATTGTGCTGTGAAAGAAGATAATTTTCGGGATATTAAGTTATATATATTAATTATATATTAAAGTTTATTACAATAACTTCCTAGAATTTCCTTTATATAAAATATATAAAATACAGAGTTCATTATCTACATTTGCTTTCTAATTAACGCAATGAGTTATTGACCTCGTATATATATATATATATATATATATATATATATATATATATATATATATTATATATATATATATATATATATATATTAATTTGCTGATGTTATTGTAAAATATTAATATGTAATAAAGTTGATATATAATATATATATATATATATATATATATATATATATATATATATATATATATATATATATATATATATACTGTATATATATATATATATCTTTTACTTGCTTTATTTGTGGAAAACTTTTAATTAAATAATGTATTGGTGTTGGTTTTTTAGGATTGGGATTTCTCTTTATATGAGGAATTTTGTTGATTCAAACCAATTATAAGTGATTAAATATGAGTTTATATATATAATAAATTGTTTAATTATTTTTTTGCCCACTCCTTTGTTCTTCAAATCACGATAATCTGATACAAGGTGGCCATAAATTATCTTTAATTCAATTCAGTTTCAAGTGAATTTGTAAAGATAATTTATGGACACCTTATAATATATATATATATATATATTGGGGGTCTCTCCCCAAAATTTGCCCGTTATTTTATAATAATGGATGTATATTATATTATTGGGGTTTCTTTTTCAGCAAAGTAAGAGACGGGTTTTTTATTTCGCTTAGACCTCTATACATAAATATATACAATAAATATTTTATATTAAAACCGTTTGTTTCACCTTTTCATACTTGAACCAATCATTTTTCTTAATTTCTACGAAATTTCTTCAAGATTTCTAACTACCAAAACTAATTAGTTTGTCCCGTAAAAGAAATAACTACATTACTACGGGTTCTCAGTGGTTTCAGTAGGATGGAGCACCTCCACACACTGTTTGTGAAACTCGCAGCTTTTTGAGGAAGCATTTTTCCACGCGACTAATCTCCATTCATGAGTCAGTGGAATTGGCCCATTACTCACCTGACCTCACATCCCCTGATTTTTTTGAGGTTTCATAAAAGACAGGATCTATTCCACCAAACCTAAGACACTCGAAGACCAAAATATCAAAGTCTATGAAGTAATGAACAACATCCAAACTGAGCTATTTCCAAAAATCATGTCAAACATTTGTGTGAGGTTGACTATTGTGTTAGAAAAAATGGCGATTACACTCATCATGTTGTTTGATTATTAAAGTTAATAAACTGCTGTCTTACGTACCTATTGCCTTTGTCTTTGTGTCTAGATTCCTTTTATTAGCTTAGAACATTTATTTAGAAATAGGAGTATTTTTTGGAACACCTGGTGTGTATATATATATATATATATATATGCTGCAAACCCACAAGGAAAAAGAAAAACGATTCCAAGGCCTTTCGTGTATTCAAAGCTACACCTCGTCAGGGAATATATATACACACACAGGGTGGCGCAAAAGTCGCGCATCATAGGAATATTCAGTGTTAATTATCAAATTTAATTTTTTTTTTCGATGAATCGGTACAGAATTTAAATTCTTTACCGATTCATCGATTTGTTCTACCTGATATTCCATACGTTAAAACCAAGCTCACCCTCTCGTCTATTGTTAATTTCGCAGCCATCACCTACCTAAAAGAAAAAAAAATATTATAATCAACACTGAAAATTCCTATGATGCGCAACGTTTGCGTCACCTTATATATATTAGGATGGTCCACAGAAAGGGGGGTGAAATTTTTTCTCCGAAATTTTTGTGTACTGATAGCCCAAACGTACTCACCAGATGAGAAACTAGCGCACGTAAATTTTTTTAAATTAATGAATATTTAGGGTATGCACAGTTTGCACACGGATGCCATTTTTAATGCCCTGTAATGCTCGGCTCTGACGTGGCCTATATAGCAGGCATAACTCGGAAGGTAAAAAAAAAATTGCGCAATCCGCCCAGTTTCCAATTCCAAATTAGGTCCTAATTAACTACTTAATTAAGTTTACAGTTGGCAACTCTTATTTTTGAACATACTACGATTTGGCATCGTATTTCAAATACTAACGGTTTTCCTCAGTTACTCTCCCAGCAAGAATCGGAGAGGGTGTATTATTTACATAAGTGTTCACGCATCACTGGGAATCATTTATCTTAGCTTGCTTTTTAATGATTCAGGTGAATATTTACTTACTTACTATTTAATTAATATTTAATTAATAATTAATTAATAATTAATATTTATATTTAATTAAGGTAAATATATATTCTATAGCGTTATAAATTGCTATGACGCTTAAAGTTGCCATATTACTATTGCGTTATTATTTTTAGTTTATGTTGAGTAATAATTTTTTTCTGGAAAGAGATGTACGTTAGTGCGAGTTTAGTCCTAAAGAGTAACGTTAAAACTGTGTATGCTTAAAATTGCTATTTTTTCTATTGCGTTATAAATTGCTATGACGCTTAAGGTTGCTATATTACTGTTGAGTTATTGTTTTTGGTTTATATTGAATAATAATTTTGCTGAAAATTCATGTACATTAGTGCATGCTTAATGTTAAAGTGTGACTTTAAAAGTCTATATGTTTGACGTTGCTGTATTTCTACATTATTTCCATAGTAATAAAAAATGTCAATATTTGGTTTCTCTTTCTAGGTTGTGATGATGGCAACTGCATTGCTTAAGAAAACAACTATCTACTTGGTTGGCGGCACCATCGAAGCGATTCCTAATTCCCGTCTGCCTACTATTAGGCAAGTTCTCCAACGTTATTTTCATCTCCTGAAAATGAATGAGTCAACTCCTACGAAAAACGAGTGCATCAGTATGGTGGTGAAGGAAACTATGGATATCTGGGGAATGGCCCACATCCCTACTCAAAAGGAACGGAATATCAAACGAACCCTGAATGGAATCCTGTCCACTTGGGAGAAGTTGAAAAAGGGTTCAAACAGGAGAAGTAAGCACAAATACAGAAGGAACAAGAGTTCTCAAACAATCTTGAAAAGCTCTTCAACATTAAGCATCATGATGTGGAAAGACTGATCCGGATAGAAGAAGACCGAGTCTTCTTGAAAGACCAAGAGAGGGAACGCAAGTTTCACATGGGACGAGTCGACGAAGCCCTGGCTAAGAAAAAAATGGAACAGAAGTCTTAAGAAGAAGGACAGAGAGCAAAAGGAAGTAGCAGAGAAGCAGATGCGTGAAGAGCAAGAGACCGTTCAGTTGGAGTGAACCAGCACCTCTCCTGATGATGAAGGCCCTCGTTCATTTCCAAAGATGCCTCGAGTTCGAATGGATCCAGATTTTCAGGTCCCTAGCCCGTCAAATGCAGCTCCTCGTCCTGCACCTCAAACGAGTCCTAAGAACTTCATGTCCCCTGGTCTCGCTGCCGCCCTGGATAGAACCAACACCAGCGATCGTGAAGCAGTTCACATCGTGGAAGCTACTGTGAAAAGCCTTGGAGGGAACATTGATGAACTGGCCATCAGTTGCTCCATATTCAGGAGAACCCGTATGCGACATCGCAGTGATCACATCACTTCTGTGAAACAAGCTGTCTCATCTTCTGGCGCCAATACTGGAATTGTTGTTCATTGGAACGGGAAACTCCTTCCATTCTTCACAGAAAATGACTACGTCGATCGTCTCCCAGTACTAATCTCTGGGAAGGATGTTTCGTCATCGTCAGAGGAGAACATCCAACTCCTGGGTGTTCCGAAGCTTGCATGTGGAACAGGAATGGCGCAAGCAGACGCCGTGGTTGAGGCCTTGAAGGATTGGAAGGTCGAAGACCGAGTCGTCGCCATGAGCTTTGATACGACTGCAAGCAACACGGGTCATATTGGTGGAGCTTGCACTCTGATTGAACAGCGACTGAGAAGAAATTTACTCCACCTTGCTTGCAGACACCATATCTTGGAGGTCGTTCTCAGAGACGTCTTCAAGACAGTTCATGGATCGTCCAGCGGTCCGGAGGTTCTCCTATTTCAACGGTTCTAAAAGAATTGGCAGCGGGTCAATCAAACAAACTTCAAGACTGGTATGATGGACGACCACGTCAGTGCCGTTTTCAAAGAGAACCCTGAATGGGTACAAGAAGCTCTCGACTGCTACATAAAAGTTCTTGAGTGTAGCAACCTCGCGACGACTACCGCCGACTCCTGGAGCTTAGCATAGTCTTCCTAGGTGGGACAACTCCCCGAAGGATTCGATTTGGATAGCCTGGCCCCCATACACCATGCTCGCTGGATGTCAAAGGCAATATACTGTCTCCAAACATTTATGTTTCAACCTCAGTTTAAGGTGTCCCCCAAGGAAGAGAAGTCCATTCGAACCATGGCCCTCTTTGTTATTATTGTCTACGGACCAGCATGGTTCAAGGCTCCCATAACCTTTGAAGCCCCGAGCAACGATATCTCCTTCCTTAAGAAAATTCAAGAATACAGGAATAAAGTGGATGGAGCAGTTGGAGCGGCAGCTACAAAGGCATTCCAATGACATCTGTGGTATTTGAGCGAGGAGTTGGTAGCTCTGGCTCTATTTAGTGACGCAGTTTCCAGTATGGAGAAGAGA
>JAJOZX010003088.1:462500-470000 GCA_023014485.1 Bathynomus jamesi
AAATTTGGAATTTCCACTTGAACATTCTCACTCGCGGATGAGAATGGGAATGTCATCGCGCGAGTGCACTCAGTGGCTCAGTGGTAAGTACAGTAATTCAGATTCTTCAATGGACGGAGTTCAGGCTCGTGTTTATGCGTACTTAACTTTTATCCCCCAATAAACTATAATGTTACTAACTCTTAATTTTTTATTACGTTTGCCAAAAAAAAATTGTCTTTTTGTTTTAAGACCCCACAAACTGCAAACAGTGTCATTCTTTATTATATCACAGTTTCAAAAAATAATTAAAAATCAGTAAATTACCAAACATTCTTGAAACTTAGTACGGGAATTGTGGAAAAATAGGAGTATTCTTTTTACGGTCATACAACTTTCTCAAATTGTTATCCCTTTGCCAAATTATGTGATGACGAATCCGTGTGGAGTAATTTTCATCACGGCCTACACAGTATTTTGGTAAAAATAGAGCCAGTCGGATTTTCCTTGAAGACCGTGTCCTTTAACCCTTATAAACGTCTTGTAAAATGGGACCCCAGTTAACTAGTACTGTACTCACGCCTGAGTTAGGCGTCTAAGGGTTAAATATCATCATCGGAAGAGATCACGGGGATTGAAGTACTGTAAGGTAAGAAAGGAGTCCATGCAGCGAGAAGTTGGTGGTAGCTGTTACACTCTCGCTGGACAAAAGTGTCTTACAACTATTCCCATTTCATTCTTCGCTTTCATGAATGAGAAATCTGAGGGCGAGATTCTCGAAGAGGCTTTCCTTAAATCGGTATCTTCTCATTCTCGTTCCAGTCCCATTCCCACGCATCCGCGCCTTTCTCACTTCGGTTCTGGGTTAGGTCAAATTTTTCGGTTAAGAACAAGTCAAATTAAGTCAAGTTATACGATAGAATAAAGGGTTCTTTTCACTTAATTACCGTAAATCATTCTCATAATAGCAAAATCACATTAAACAAATCTCGGATTCTTACGCAAGAATTTCGAGAATTCTAACTTTTTTGTTGGTCCGTGAACGTGAGGATATGAAAATGTCGTGAAGTGAAAGGATACATACTTTTTTGTCTTTTTCTAACTTTCTCGGGAATGTCGTGAAGTGAGAAACAGACCTCGAAACTGTAAAGAAGACAATAGAATTAAGAGTTTCATATACACAATAAACTTGCGTGGTTACATCAACCAAATACTGGTTTAACTATTTTGCAACCAATTTAAGTGATTAATTCAACCATACACTGTAAAGTTATTCCATATAAATCATAGTGTCTAAAAAATTTATGTTCATTTGAACCAAATATGGAACAATTCTGAATCAGTTTTATTTTCAATGCTGATATAATTGGTTGAAAATTGGTCCAGAAAAGGAAAGCTGTTCAATGGCTTCAACTATGGACCATTCGTTTTCCAAAGAAATGCTCCATAATCGGCTCATGCAGCAAATGGACCAATAAAATTTTTAAAATGGTGTTCTATCTTGAACAACTTTACTTCACAGTGTTGAAACAACTTTCCTTTTTGAACCGATTTTGAGCCATTTAAATCGACATATAAAATCATTCAAAATCGTTCCATATATTCGGTTAAATGGACCAATTAATTTTCTAGGAACGGTGGTCTGTATATAAGGAACAACTTTACAGTGTAAATGCAATAATTACAGCAACCACATACTTAATTTTTTCGTAACGAACTAATTAAATGGTTAGCATAGTTAAATTAATAATTTTGGATTGGTTGTCAAATAGTTTGATTACTGTAGCCGTGGTTGCTGTGTAGGTGAAGTGCAAAAATGATGCCAACACATTCTTATAAATGGCTTTTATGGAAATAACTTTTAGATTTTTTCTATATGTCAACGAAATGTGAAACTTTTCTGTTAAAAAACAAGAATTTTCGCATATACACAATTTAATGTAATATACAAACTTTAACAGTTGAAATGGTTTATATAATTTTGCGATAAAGCACACACACACACACACACACACACAAAACATTCGGTTATACACACACACACACACACACACACAAAACATTCGGTTATACACACACACACACACACACTTGGTTTTGCTTCCTCCCGAATTGTTCATTCTGACGAAGGTCAAGCTTGTCACTCCACCTTAGACCGACAGTTTAACGTGGAATCCGAACCACGCCCCACCACGGGCGGTCAGAAATTACGAAGGCCTCGCCCGGACTCGATCTCACGACCTCCCGATCAGCAGCAGCAGCAGCTCAGCATCTTAACCACTAGGGTGCTCAGGTTACCCGTTTATTAACCAATTTTTTTATTGTGTGGAAAGATGAACAGCTGGATTTGCTGCGCGCCGCCTGCCGTCACAGGGTTTCGAACCCGGGACCGATGGATTCGTAGTCAGCGATGTTAACCACTACACCACTACACCAAAAAGAAAAGTAGGGGGAAATGCGGAAAATACTGTATTTCAATTGTACTTTAGTAGTATAGGATGGAAGGAGATCGAGAGTACACGAAACAGCTTACTTCTCGGACAGCGAAACTTGGCCAAAGGGAGTCCTCCGAAACTAAACTAAAAAAATATAAAAAGTACACTTCCAGAGATGGAAAAAAAATCCCCTTTTATTTTACTCTCAATGTACCTTTGAACTATCACGCGTAATCTTCAAATACTTTTGATCGCAGAGTACATCTGGTCTTTATTTTACTGAAGTGGACATCGCAGATAGTTTTCAGAGTGATGCATGCATTATCTCAAAGTAATAAACGGAAGGTGCCTTCATGACACGCTTGAAAGCTAAATTTTCAAGTAAAATTTAACCTTATCTATCTCACATATTTTGCCACATGAAGTGAAATGTATTTACGTAAAGATTTTATTAATGACATTCTTTTAAAACTTACATTAAACGATAGTTTTGTGAAACAGTGATCGGCATATATATATATATATATATATATATAGATAGATAGAGAGAGAGAGAGAGAGAGAGAGAGAGAGAGAGATCAGATATCAATTCACATTTTCACAGCTATTTATATTCACATAAATTAGATTTGAATTGATTATTTTATATTATGTTTTGCATTATAGGTTTGATTTGTAAATTAAATCGTACGTTATTTTCCTGAAATGAAAAGCGATCTCTTTTCAGCGGTATTTTTTCTAGCCAATAACAAACTAAACACATATTACATAAAATAACAATTTAACAGCGAACATTTGCCGGATTCCATTTAATTTCTGTTCTGAACTGGTTTAATTCGGTATTTGAATGATACATTCGCTTTAATTGATGGAAATACTATACTGAAGCTGCGTTAACTCGCATGAATAATATAGATATTTCGTCGTATTTCATTTACATATGAAACGGAATATGGCAGCGCAGACTTAACTAACCTCCGTGGATACCTTGATTATGGAGATATCCTCCGTGGATACCTTGATTATGGAGATATCCTCATATAGAGCATAAACCTGAATTTTCCGTCTGTATTTAGCGAAGTTGTTCTTTAATTTAATACCTGAATTAAAATGTCTTTATTCACTTCGCTCGGAATTGGACTTAACTTCGTATGAGAAATTAGGCAATTCTTAATTCCAAGTAAATATAATCATACATGAGTTTAATTTAAACCAAACTTATTTTTAAATACTATTATTTATTTAGTTTAGTTTTAACAAAAGCGGGCATGTAGTAACTTTGGGCACGGTACTTCTCTTTATATATATTATATATATATATATATATATTTAGCGCTGAAACGGCTGACATGAAGTGGTAATGGCATAGAATGGAAATTGCCAAGAATGGGAATGGCATATATTGGAATGGCATAGAATGGGAATTGCATTTGCGGAGAAGAATGGGAATCGCGTAGAATGGGGTGAAACCAGTAGTACTTATCGCTTAATTTATGTCCTTCTCCGTAAACATTGTCCCACGAATTATAATTGTTGTAGGTAAAAGAGCAAATCTTGACGAATGTATAATTATGACCATTGGGCTATTAACTATATAAATAACATTGTTTACACGCAAACATATGAAAAACAAACTCTTATTATAAACTGTTTAATTTTCCATTACGAAGGTCTTCCGTATCACATATTACGTAGAAACACGGAGAAAAGAACGTGTCGAATTCTTCATTCATAATAATAGCTCAAACATCCTTAACAGCGAGAAAGCGCATTTGATGAGATTAAAGACCAATTTGGATACGTAAACATTTCCTAAATTATAGAAATGCATTTTTCTCCACCGTAAATAAACAGATCTTCCATTTGTCGTGTTTGTGGTTTAACTGTAAATGGAAGATGGTCGGTGTTCACAGTATATCAAAGTCGGTCGCTTCTTCCTCAAACATGCACATTTTTCATAAATTTTAAGTTTTAGTGATATGAATGAAGCCCTTCTTTGGCTTTTGGTCGAAAACATATTATTATATATAATATTGCTTTTTATTTCTATTTGATTTTCTTCATTGATGGGCTCTTTTTTATATATATATATATATATATATATATATATATATATATATATATATATATGCCCCTCGGTGGTGTAGTGATTAGCGTCGCTGACTACGAATCCATCGGCCCGAGATCGAGACCCGGTGACGCCAGGAGGCGCGCAGCAAAGCCCAGCTGTTCATCCTTCCGCACAATAAAAAAAATTGGTTGGTAGATTAATGGGTACCCTGGGTAGCCTAGTGGTTAAGACGCTGGGCTGCTGGTGGGGCGTGGTTCGGATTCCACGTTAAACTGTAGGTCTAAGGTGGAGTGACAAGCTTGACCTTGTCAGAATGAACAATTCGGGCGGAAGCAAAACCAAGATGAACGAAGGTTATATATATATATATTATAATATATATATATATATATTATAATAGGGGCCTATATATATTCTCCCATGGCTATTCAGATACTAATAATAATAATAATATTAATAATGGGAACATGTTTGTAAATCATATTTTATTAATACTACTCTCTCTCTCTCTCTCTCTCTCTCTCTCTCTCTCTCTCCTCTCTCTCTCTCTCTCTTAAGAAAGATAGGCTAATGCATGTACAATATATATAGCCTATATACCTTGTAACCTTGTATGGGTTCCGCGTAATGATCGCTTCTCACATGGAGGTCAGTCTCTGGAGTTGCCCTGGTGAAGGAGCGAATTGGTTTCTTGAATTCTCCATTTTATATGCATAGCCAAGCACACCCACCCGGCTCATCTGGGATTGTCCTGAGCCCGGTGTCTAATCTTCTTCTGAAGACGTTCACGTGAACATCAGTTGTATTTCTCATTTCTCTTGGTAACTGGTTAAATACTCTTGGTTTTCTGACGCCAAAGCTATTTTCCTTCAGTGTAGATGATGTTCTTTGGTAAGGCTTTAGTTTGGAAATACTGAACATTCTGCCTTTCCTTTTTCATACTGTTGTTTGGGTGGTTATAGAGTTCAAGTTGAAGTTAAGCACTAGCTTTTCCATTATTAATTAACATGAGTATAGTATATCTTGCTTTTTCTTCAGGGAGTATAAATTTAATTTAATAATCTTTTCCAGTAATTTAGTTCTCTGCAGCCACTTGATTTTGGCTGTGAAATGTTTTTGAATAATATATATATATATATATATATATATACACGGTGAACCAAAAGTAGGTGGACAGTAGGTTGAATACGGTTTGTGTTATATTATATTATAACTATGGTGTTCATTATAACTATGGTGTTTGTGTTTTATTATATTAAATATTATAACTAAATTTATTTAAATTTTATTTTGTATTATAGTATACAAAAAAATTAAATATGTATTCTCAAAATAAACGTTATCATTTACTGTCCACCTACATTTGGTTCACCCTATATATATATATATATATATATATATATATTCTTTACATTAAAAATTGATAGCAATGTAGCATAGAGTGGAAGACCCTTTTGAAAATATATTTCCTTTGCTATTTCAATATGCGTATAAAACCCAAATTAAAATTTAATTGGTCAATCTGACGAAAAATGAGTGTCGCTCAGCATGAAAAGCATTTTCCGCATGTATCGTGTATTTTTCCCTTTGCTCCTATTAATGGACATCCTTTATTAATTCTCCTTTATGAATATGCGAACATAGACTCTAAATGCTAAGGCTCGGATGCATTTGCAAATTAATTGATAAATTAGCAGGCAGTTAGGCACGGAAATATAAGGTAAACTGTTCTTCACACGCAGAGGCACTATCTGAGGCCACCTTCAAAACAGGATTTTTGGTGGGATCGACTCTTCCTATTGGTTTAGAGTTTAAATTGGGCGTTACCTTTATTTTTGGTTTATTTTCCTATTGGTCAGACTCATTTCAAGGGCGTGGCGCGCTAGTGGTTGAGGGAGGAGTTTGGACGTGCAGTTGGGCTGAATTAAATAATCACTCTCAGTTCTGAACAGTGGCTGGTTCGTGTTACGACCTGGATTTAGTGTGTTGTGAATGCTGGAGGGAATTCTAAGTTTACTGAAAGAGAAAGAAAGTTTTTTACCTCATTCCGTTTGAAGTTATTTTTTGTGGGGTATTTTCCAAACGAACTCCGATAATAAATATAGAATTTTAATAAAAATATATGGCTTAAAATTAAAGTAAATATATAGCGAAAAAATACATTGTATTTCGTGTTATGACTGTTGAAGTTTGTTCGCGAATGGGTGTTCGCACACCACCAGGGGCGGGTATCCCCAGCAAAGAGGACTCTTCTTCCGCGAGATCGATAAGCCCTCCGAGGCATGCTACGAGCGAGGCCTCGAACCAACGCCCCAAATTCATGATAACGGATATCTTGTCCCAGCGAACAATTCCCTCCGTGACGCAATCCAGACTTTGCTCTCCCGCCGCGTCAGACGAGCCCAAAGACCTTAGCGTCGTACGACACCTGACGGAGGATGAGGACGAGGACATCGATTTAGACGGCGAAGGAAGTAACGACGAAGACGACAACGATTTAGTTTCGTCGAGTAAGTTGTCTTCCATGCTGATGAATCTGGCTCCCGTCATAATTTCTGATATCACCTCACTATAATCCAAAACCACTTAATTACAAACTTCGATAAATGGTTTTATCTACGAGTACGTAACGATATATTCACTTAATATAATAATTACATCTCAGTAATTATGATAATTATTTTATTTATTACTGTACATTTTAGTTAAAACTGTAAATTCTATTATTTACATTTAGTAAAAATACGTTGAAAACATTAAAATTAACTGGATAATGTTATAATTTTCAGTATAAAAAAAATCCTTAAAATATATATATATATATATATATATATATATATATATATATATATATATATATATATATATATATATATATATATATATATAGGGTGTATATATATATATATATATATATATATATATATATACCCTATATAGGCTATATATAGGGAGCCTATATACATAGTGAGAAAAATATATAGGCCCTATATATATAGTGAAAAAATACTATAT
>JAJOZX010003088.1:472500-475000 GCA_023014485.1 Bathynomus jamesi
TATGGACGTTTTCCCGCGGCACGTGTCCAGCGAGGATAAAAGGATTTGCACGTCATTACAGCGGGAATCGAACCACGGTCCTATCACTGTTGTTAACGGCTTATAAAGCGCTCTATATACCATTTCACAAATGACGAGAATCCGTCAGTAATTCTCGCAAATGACGAGAAATGACGAGGACTCGATAATCTTTGGCGAGTAAAACCGCTGAGGGGAAATAATTGGCCTCAGCTGAAGAGGGGAGAGTAAATTTATTGTCAGATGTGTTAAAAGGGTTCCTTTCTTGGCTGTTTAAACGTCGAGGAAGTCAATAGAGGCTTCATTTGTTTAGCATTTGAGTTTAAATGGAAGGGTTCGAAGGCTTTTGGCGGAAAGTGTATTAAAAAACCATTGAAAAACCATCCGCGGGATTTTGGGTTTATTTTGGATTGTAAAGGACGATTGTATATGCCAGTTTTAGTTGTTCTTTTTTAGTCTTTTTACATTTTATGACACGGAGCTGTTTGAGAGTGTTTTACCATACACGTAATGAATTGCCATGCGTAATGGCGTTTCGGTGATACAATATTTTATTTTCCTAATTGCAGTGGACAAATATCTATGTTCAGTGGGTAAATATTTAGTTTCCATATTTGAGGCGAAGTTTTGTTTGCAATACACGCATGTATGCGCGTATATAAGCATTTTATGTTGAAATGTTGAATTACTACGAAGCGTTTTCTTAACAGACAATTTTTGACAGCAAATCCTTTTTGCGTTCTAAAGCAAAATGAAAAAAAAAATTGTAATTGTAATTAGTATTACAAAATGTTATGACAATAACTGAATCTGCACCGAAGGTGATTTCATAATACAAAGTACTCAAATTATTAGCTATATATAGTTTAATGGTGTATAAAAAGTCTTTCATCTTCGTCTTTCTTTCCTTTAGAATCTTCTGAAGAACATCAAGATGGGGCTGGTCCCCCTCCTTGTAAAAAACAAAGAAAAGCGAGAACAGCGTTTTCCGACCACCAACTGCAGACGCTGGAGAAAAGTTTCGAGAGGCAGAAATACCTGAGTGTTCAGGACAGGATGGAACTTGCCGCTAAACTTAACCTTACCGACACGCAGGTCAAAACCTGGTACCAGAACAGAAGGTAAAGATGAACCGTTCTTATAGAGAGTCTAAAGAACAATTTGTGATCTATAATATGAACAAGTTGTTAATAGTTGCAGAAGAAGCGAATTGGTACACAAAGATCCATGAATAGACTGGACAAAAACTTGCTCTAAGAGAGAGAGAGAGAGAGAGAGAGAGAGAGAGAGAGAGAGAGAGAGAGAGAGAGAGAGAGAGAGAGAGAGAGAGAGAGAGAGAGAGTATCGGCACAAAAACTTAAAAGTATCATATATTAATACTTTATTCTGCGGGTGTAGAATTGGATTCTGTTTTGTTCTAAATTCTTTTGAGAAATTTTATTTGCAGATGTGTCAGTACTCGAAATTTATTTTATAATATAGGAAGTACCTCCTGCAATATTTATTGAATATCTATATATATATATATACACCTCACCTCGTAACCTCGTAGCAGTTCCGTGCGTTGGTCTCTCTTCACACGAAGGTCAGGCTGGTGGCCCCTCCATACAAAATCTTCATACAAAATCTCAATATAAAAAATATATACTCTATACAAAGTCTCTTCTTAAGTTTCGACTTGGAGATTGGATGAGCAACTTCATCTTAGAGGAGCAAAAATTATTTCTTATTATACTCACCGATCCTTACAACTTAAGATTCAGTGTGTAACACCATTTCCCTATGAGCGAAGTTAAGACAGTGAGGTCGGAAGTTCGAATCCCAGTAATGATGGAAATAATAATAATAATAATAATAATAACAGGAGTTGCGCAATGAGACGCATTAATTCGTCTGAGCACTGTGCCAGCTTCTGGTCCTCCTCAGTCACTAATAAAATATAAGATTTTTATGCCATCGTAACCTCCGTATCACTTTTTTGGAATCATGATTAAAGTTGAAATAATAAGAATAAAAATAATAAATATTAAAAATCCTTTATAAAGGAAAACTTAAAGATTCATACCATGTTAGATACATTTTGCTTAAAATTTAGCGATAATATTCTGGGTAAAATCGTTTCAATCAAATTTTAATATGAATCTCAACGGTAATAATTTTGGAGGTAGGATCTGATTCATTAAATGATAAAGAATCACTTGACCAAACTATCGAAATGAAAGGTCAAATGATCGAAAATGAATTTAATCTAACTTTAATCTACCCTAACCCGGCTAATTAAGTTGGGTTAAATTTCAGTATTTTGGTTTATCGATCGAGGATTTGGTATACATGACTCCTTTGTCATTTTCAAGGAAATGACAGTTTTTTTAATGTAAGTACATATTAGTTAATTAACAATGGACAAACCTTAGGTTTTCGAGCGCTGTCTGAAGACGAACTGAGCGTGAAGCGAGACGTTTTATACGACATCTCATCTACA
>JAJOZX010003088.1:480000-497500 GCA_023014485.1 Bathynomus jamesi
CTATTTAGATCTCGGTCTCGATCTCGGTCTCGACAGACGCGGTCTCGGTTTTTCTCCCCGAGACCTTTCGAGACCTCTCGAGACCATAATGAAAAATATATGTTATTGGCATACTCATGATGGTGGCTTGGTTGAACAGACACAATTCATCATGTTTATGAAAGTTTGTAAAAGTAAGGGACTCTAGATATTCACTAATCAGTCACCCTGTTTTGAGTTGCCACGTTTGTCTTGCGGGGGTGTGTGGGTCTGGACTTTATTAGGTTAGCGCTACAAAAAAAAATTGCCCCCCCCCCCCCACCCCGCCCCCGTCAGATTAATTTTATTGAAAATGGAAACACTAAATAGAGAATTATATACATTATATATATATAAGTGGGTGGACATTGAAGTACTGATAAAGATATTAAAGTAGAACTTAAAGAGGAAATAAAAGGTACCGTATGTTATAATTTCATTATAAATTTTTAAAATTATCACAGAATTCATTATACCGGTATATTTTTTATCATTAAAATTCATTATAGATCTCTTTGGGCTGAGTGAATGTTGAATTAATGTCATATATATATATATATATATATGAAAATTATTTCACGAAAGTAACACGTGAAAAATATTTATGATGAATAAAACCACGAAGGAAAGGAAACAGAATGGTGCTCAAGCGCTTTCGTCTAATGACATCCTCAGGAACACTGTTCCTGAGGATGTCATTAGATGAAAGCGCTTGAGCACCATTCTGTGTTTCCTTTCCTTCGTGGTTTTATTCATCATATATATATATATATATATATATATATATAATATATATATATATATATATTATTTATACTTATGCTAATTGCCATGCCTCTGTTTATGGTACCGATATGTCAATTTATTTTTCATAGAAATGGTGTTGGAAAAATGCTATACAGGAAACTCAAGCACGAGAGAGTGAGCAGATACAGAGAGACAGCGCTCATTCTCACAGCAGCGATGACGAAATAAAACAGAGTCAAACCAAAGTTCCGAGACTAATGGCAAAATATCAAAGCTATCGGTCCAAGCAGAAGAACATTGAAACTGGGAAGATTTGAACCGCAGGGACCAGTTGCGGCGGTTGCGGCTTAGAGATCGATGAATCTCATATTTTAGACAACTGCTCTCCACTCCAATAAAGTTTTGGCACCAGAAAAGGGATAAATTCCCATCACTGGCCAATATTGCCACGACTATTTTAACAGTGCCTGCCTCTAGTGCTCCAATTGAGCGTGTATTTAGCCATGGAGGCATAATAATGAGGCCCCACAGAAGTCGAACTTCAGCAGATCTTCTGAGCATGTTGATGTTCCTTAAATGTAATGAGCACCTATCATACTTTAAATAAATGCACAAGTCAAACTGGGTAGTGGGTACAGTCATTACACCTTCTGTAACAGATATAAAAAGTAAATAAATAAAAAGTACGTGTATATAATTATACAGTATATATATATATTCATTTGTTAATTTATAGGCTACACTTTTTGCATTCAACCACACTACATCTGAGAAAGTAATTATTAGTTTATTAATATACTTAACATAGTCTAATTTCCATAGTAGTGTAAAACAAATTGAAAGGGCATGATCTTGGTCTCGATCTCGATCTCGGTCTCGAATTTTAAGGGTCTCGATCTCGGAAGGTAGATCTCGATCTCGAACCTTTGATCTCGGTCTCGACTTGGTCTCACAGGATCAGGTCTCGGTCTCGGTCTCAGTCTCGGACTTGGTGGTCTCGACTACATCACTGATTAAAGCTATGTCCTGTTCTGTAAAAGTATTTCGCAGATTTTTTATTAGATGATCCAGACCTTTAACTGAAGGTCTTATTGATACCATATCATCGGTATAGACAAAGTTATTTATCCTCATGTTATCTATACAATATCCACTCTTGCCTCATTAAGAGAAGTAAAACCCATCAATTTTTATTATCATTATTTAAGTTAGTCTCACAGGCCTTTGTAGTACGAATGGTACCTTCCTCCTGTTTACATCGTCTTATGGCTGCTTTATAGTGAGCCCTACTTCTACCCATATTCACGTAAGTTGCCCCTATTCTCGGTCGACCAATGATACATCATATATCGTGAGCATCCTATGATTCCTTCTTCAGGGGAGTGATAAAATCACTCCATCCAGGAATAATTTTAGTATGACAATTGTACGATTTAATCTAAAGCCTTTCCTGCTTCCCTTAGTATGGATGGTATGTCATTATAATACCTATCAACAAGTTGAAAGTGAGAATTATTTGAACAGGAATTACTACAGTCAGGATGCGATAATTCTAAATTATTATAAAAGTGCTCTGTCCTATCTTTATATCCTTTTCTGGTGCATATTAATCTTAGTCCAAATGACACGCTCATTCTCGCCTAATGAGCATAGGCAGATTTACGTATGCGCCTCGGTGATGTAGTGGTTAACGTCGCTGACTACGAATTCATCGGCCCCGGGATCGAAACCCTGGTGACGGCAGGCGGCGCGCAGCAAAACCCAGTTGTTTATCCTTTCACACAATAAAAAAATTGGTTGGTAAAGTAAATGAGTACCCTGGGTAGCCCAGTGGTTAAGACGCTGGGATGCTGGTGGGGCGTGGTTCGGATTCCACGTTAAACTGTAGGTCTAAGGTGGAGTGACAAGCTTGCCCTTCGTCAGAATGAACAATTCAGGGGGAAACGAAACCAAGGTTAAGCAAGGTTAATCTTGGTGTATATAAATGAAAAATAAGCCACTATGGTGACAATTTCCTGCCTAGGGGCGGCAAAATGCAAAGTACGCCTCTGCTAATGAGTTATTGTGTCGTGTATTATTGAAGTTGGTACAATTAATTACTAGCTTTAGTGGTCTATGATCTGAGAGAAGGAAATCATGAAAAATATGATTATTGATAATAAATTCCTATAATTATTACTCGTAAAACTGTAATCAATCCACCCAGTGCCATTCATATCGCTGACGTACGTAAAGTTATTGCTATTTATACAAGTAATTCTCCACTAACTATACTTAATTTAGTAGACTCCTACTACTCAATTCGCTAAAAAAAATTCTGATTTCACATCGTCATGAAAGTCCTCCGTATTATATAGTGCAATTATTTTTGTTTGAATTATATTAACTTAATAATAAATTGAAAGTCTGAAGAAGAAGCGTCACATTATGTGCCAAACCCAACCGAAATTAATTCTTTTCACTCAGTGGCACTCTTTACCTATTCATAAACAAGCAAAATTTGATGACGTATGTTTGGGTGGAGAAGTCCAAACGAAAATGCATTTTTATACGGAAGTTTCGTGACTATCCGCGGGTTGATATACGACTAATACTGAAGTGAAAATTAGGTAAGTATACGCAGCACGCACATTCTCTCTTATTTGGTGTCTCCTCTGCGTACAATAACTTCAGAAGTGGTTTTATGTTACAGAGAATTATGATGATGATGGTAATGATGATGATGATGATAATAATTTAATTATTTATATATATATATATATATATATATATATATATATATATATATATATATATATATATATATATATATATATATATATATATATATATATATATATATATACACATTATACATATATATACACACACACACACACACACACACACACTGTGTGTATATATATATATATATATCAGTAAACTATTGGAGCAAGTTTATTCCTTCCTTTTATTATTTTAACACGTTATTTTTCTTTGGGAATTGTGGCGTTAAGATTGTATTTTAAATCATTTTACGTTTTAAAACGTTCACGCAAAACTCCCTTTATTCAATTAAAATAATACGTTAAAAGGTGTAAAAAATTAACGACATTTTGTGGCTAGTATGCTGAGATATATATATATATATATATATTATATACACACATATATATAATATATATATATATATATATATATATATATATATATATATATATATAATATATATATAAATAATGTTGTTTGAATGACTATTACAGGTATTACAGGTACAGGTGCGAACATCCGGTTTCTAAATTAGTAAAAACCGTTGGCCATAAATATACTTTTATTTTACAAATAATCACTGCTATGTTCCGCTCAAAGAGAAAATGCAATTATAATAATAATAATATATAATAATAATAATAATAATAATAATAACAGAGAAGAGCACTAAATTGTCCATTATTATTATTATTATTATTAGTAGTAGTAGTAGTAGTAGTAATAGTAGTAGTAGTAGTAGTAGTAGTAGTAAAGATAAAACGCAATTTCGAATGTTGAATTTTATCAGTTTACCAAAAATAATAAAAAAATTTAAAACATGATCAATTTCAATGTCAAATTTTAAGACTATTAAATGGTGAAAAAGAAGAGTAGAGGTATAACTATACCCCATTTCAACTTAGCTTCTAATGGGTATAGTGTTTATACCCTACGTATAGTGTTTATACCCTGCCGATCGAAATCCTTCGCGAACTGACAAACTCGGAGGTAAATTTTCGCTGCAAATTAAACGCGTTGCTGGATTACGCTGATAAACCGCTTTATTTTTATTTATTTACATCTAATATAACCTAACCTAACCTGATCTTTTCTAACTAGCCCTACTCGTATACTATTAACCTTATACCTATAACCTAACCTAGTCTTACTTATACTAAACTCTATCTAAACTAACCCGAAAACTAGTTTTACTTCGAACGACGTTCGATCGTTGAGCTTGTCGATCGATTCTAGAGGATTCGATGAGGAGGGAAGATTACGTCCCGTATTATCTATTTAATCTATTTTTATCTTAGCAACTATTTGATATTTCATTTCATCGTTCTCTGTTCAGCGAAACATTGACAAGATAAGCAGAAAACAAGACAGTTACACGAAATGGCGAGATACTGTAATTATTATGTACGAAAACTGAAATTTTCATATAATATCGATGTACGGTTATTGTAGTTTTTTTTAATGAATTATTACGCGTTTGCATTCACTCAAAACTGATTAAGTTTCATTACAATTGAAATCTATTTTAAATAATTACGCATAAAAAAGGTCATAATAAAAAGAAATATTTTTTAGTGAAGAATTTGGTAGATTTATGGAAAGATAATAATCTATTATATATAATTGCGTGACTTCGCTAAAACTATCATGATGTCATACGCGAGGGAAAATTAAGTGCATATATCATTTTCATCAGTGTAATCATTAATGCTTATAAATGAGATAATATATTATGATAATACTAAAAATTATGGCCACCAAGAATCTACATCTTTACACCTGCGAAAAAAAGTGTTTACCCAAAAATAAAATTAGAAAAAATAGATTACGAAAATACGTATGTACTATTGATGCAGAGACACCCTTTCTTCATACCTCCTCTTTTATATGATTAGTTACCAAATACACTGGTTTTGGGGGACAGGCTCCTTTCCACAAGCAATACTACTACTATTACTACTACTACTACTACTACTAATACTAATAATAAAATAATAATAAATAAATAAATATTCGTAAATAAATTGAACTATAATAATGAAAATAGGAAAAAGCTGTTATTTCCATCCCCTGCTCCCGAGGAATGTAAGTTAATATTTATATCTAAAAATTTTCCGACATTTTTGCATTGAATTTAATTTGTAAATATGCTTCAACCTTCAAAATAAATACATTTTTGTTTGCGCATTATTAATAATAAACAAAGACAATTCATAAACTATTGAGTGACGTCTCGTTCCTTAACTCCCATCCCATCTCGAAAACTAAAAATTCTCCGGATAAATTAATGCATTTATTATCTAAGCTATTTATATAGAGGGTCATACAAATATTCTTTATAGAATAGCATTGATCATATTATGTATAAGCTTTATTATACTTTTCACTGTAAGAAATCAAACGTACCAAAATACAGCTTTAGCAAAACGTGTCAACAAAGCTTCTTCAAACGAACGGATATATTTTGTTTGCTACCACTGTTGTAAAGACATGAAAAGCAGCCAAGTTAAAGCTTAAGCTATAATAGTCTTAAATATAGCAAATTAATATTTTGTGTTTGCTACCACTGTTGTAAATATATTAAAAACAAACAGCGGAAGCTTAAGCTATAATAGTTTTATAATGCAGTAGACCTTCGCCGTTCGCGGGTTTTTTGTTCGCGGATTTGCTTATTCGCGGTCACTTTATTGTGGCAACCCCTTGCAGATCGTATCCCAGGCGCTAGACTATTCGCGGGTCGCAGCGAACAAAGTAGTTCCCGCGGAAGAATACAGGCGCCATTTTATCCCACATAGCGTCAGTCTGCGCCTGCCAGCGTCTCCCAGGGTTGTTTCGTGTATCTTGTAATTTTATTTACTATTTCAACTGCCCTTACTAACTTTTTGATCATGGCATCTAAGAGAAAATCAAGTGGTTCCATACAGGGAGATTTATAAAGGGCTACGGAAGAAGGCGACACAGACTAGGATCACTAGCTTCTTCAAGAAGTCCGAACCTTCAGTTTCCACCACCACCACAACTTCGTCATCTCCTGATGAATTTTATGATCCTCAACCGAGATCAACAACACACTAAACCCCTTTAAAACTCTCCTCCATCATCATCATCATCATCATCTCATCACCATCAATTTATCTTTATCATCATCAACATCGCCATCATCGTCATCTTTGCATCAAGTTTATTATCATTATAGTATTACAGGTATGTACAGTTTATTTTCACTTTAATTATTATTATTATTTTTATTATTATTATTATTATCTTTAGTATCATGACAGGATTTTTATCTCGATTATACGAAGCAGGAGCCACTTCATTTCCGACGCATTACATACAAAAAAAGATAGAAGCAATACTCGTCATAATTTGGAAAAAAAAAAAAATAATAATTTTATTGTTATCTGATATATTTAGAAAGCATAGAATAGGTGTATAGAGAATAGCATTGTCCTCGGCAAAAAAGCAATGTAGCTCGGAAACGAAGCAATTGCGGATTTATGTTCATATGAACTTTTTGTTCTCTTTGACCTCTTGAATATGCATACTAATTTATGAAACATAATTTGATAACACCCTGTATATTTTCATCAACTTGCCCTCCCTTTTATCAGTATTCTTTAAATACTCTTTAAATCAATACTTTTAAAAAAAAATAGTTATCAGATCTAAAGAACACCGCTAAGGATTTGGACTTTTCTTACATAATTATTTTTAGTGACTTCGTAATGTAATATAGGAATGCTTAATGTAATACAAAAATAAAATTTATAGATTTACTTTGTTTGGGTTTGAACAAATATTCAGGACCAACCCGCGTTCGACACTTCTACAGCTTCCCGCTTCATTTGGGGGATTTGTCGAAGGAGAAAGTTAACTTTGGTTTAGCTTCCGCCCGGATTGTTCATTCTGACGAAGGTCAAGCTCGTCATTCCACCTTAGTGACGTGAAAGTATCTTCCCGATTTCAACTCTTATTTTGCCGTCATAGAATGAGGGCAGGAACGCGTGGCTGGTCAGGAAAAACTTCACAGAAACACGTAACAATAACGTTGTAACTTTATCATCTGCTACAAAAACATTAAGTTCATAAGTATACATATACATTATACACCCCAGGGGTCTCAAAAACATGTCCCTATTTCAAAATAAATGTTCTAAGCCAAATAAAATGGGAATTTAAACACAAAGACAAACGCAATGGGAAAGGATTTTCTGAATCTTAATTAAACAACATGTTCAGTGTAATCGTCATTTTATCTAATACAATCTTCAACTTTACGCAAATGTTTCATATAATTTTTGGAAATAGTTCAGCTGGAATGTTGTTGAGTACCTCATAGACTTTGGTATTTAGGTCTTCAAGACTTAGGCTTCGTAGGATAGATCCTGCCTTTTATGAAACCTCACACAAAAAAAGTCAGGGGGTGTGACGTCAGTCGAGTATGGGGGGGCCACTCCACTGGCTCATGAAGGGAGATTAGTCGCCCGGAAGACTGCTTCCTCAAAAAGTTGCGAGTTTCACGAGCAGTGTATGGAGGTGCTCCATCCTGCTGGATTAGTTTGTTCCGTAAAAGAAATAACTGCATTACTCCAGATTCACAGTGAATCTGGGGTAATGCGGTTATTTCTTTTACGGAACAAACTAATTAGCTGGGGTAAGTCTATTGGTAGCGGTATCGTCTTTTCCTAATTTCTATGAAATTAGGAAAAGTTATGCTTTAAGTATGAAATGGTGAACGAACGGTTTTAATACACAGTATATAAGTATATACAGAAAAAAAAACAATAATAAAATATACATCCATTATAAATAATGGGCAAATAAAAATAGGAACATTGTTTTGGGAAACTATATTTCCTGCGAATGGAAAATGGGGTAGTGCTTTTACTATTTCCATTTTTATTTATTTATTATTTTTGGTTGCGGAAAAAAGTTTGCCCAGAAAAGCAATGTATTTGGTAAGTAATGGGAGAATAGCAAAGGTTTGGCATAAGGCTATTTCTGCACTTATAGTATCTTCTTTAATTTACTCAACGACCTTTTTTTTACAGCCATAGATATACAGCAGCGAGTAAATTAGCTTCGAGTAGCCTAACATAAATCATTGATTAAATCCCAATAGTGGTCCCGTTATACTTAGTTTGGAATTAGCCTAATGTTACGAAAGATACGGGCATATGCGTGTCGAGCAACGTTCTACCAACGTTTAAACTTAATACCCAGTATTACTGTGACGCGAAAGAAAAACCACGCTATGCTCCTGTTGCGCATATTTTACGCCGAACCCGCCAAAACATTCAGGCGTCAAATGAGGCACCGTATCTGAGAGAAATTCTGGTTTCATTCTCTGATGTTTATAGAGATTATACTTATTTATTGACATTTTTATTACTGCAGAAAATTTAAGTTCACGAAATTTAATAACTCTTTGTTTTGGATGAACAGGAAATGTTTATAACAGGTTAATTATAGTTTTTAAAAGGTTGCCGAGGTCAAACAAAATAAATAAATAAAAGAAATCTCTCTCTCAATATATTTGCTGAGTATGGGCAAACACCTACAGGATTCAACGCCACTGGCTTCATTTTTACTTTACCGATGCATTATTAACTTTCATATATATATATATATATATATATATATATAGAGAGAGAGAGAGAGAGAGAGAGAGAGAGAGAGGGGTCATATATATATATATATAAATAAATACAAGGTAGGTTCAAAAAGTATCCGGATAGGTGGTTAGTTTTAAAACAAGGTCATGCTTGGATTTTTGACCGTGCTAAACATGCCTCTGCATGTCGAGACAAGTTGAGTGATAGAACTACACTCCATTGTGTAGCGTCAGTCCACTGTGGTGAGTCGATAAATTTAAACGTGTTTTGTTTCGCGGCGATTTCTTACGATGTCGGTGATGTTTTTTTTTTTTTTTTTACTGTGAAGGTGTTGTGCACTGTGAATATGCTCCACAGGGACAAGGAATTTTACATTGAAGTTTTGAGATGTGTACGTGAAGCAGTTTGGGGGAAAGGACGCAGAAGTGGGAGTCCGAAGACTAGATGCTTCATCATGATAACGCGCCATCTCACTCGTCGCAATTTGTCCACCAATTTTTGGCCAAAAACGCTACCCCCACCCCCACCAAGTACAGCAGCCTCCATATTCACTGGATTTGGCTCCATGCGACTTTCTTTTGTTTCCGAAGCTCAAACAAACCCTGAAAGGACACCGATTCGATGATGTTGAGACCATTAAAAGAAATTCAACGGAGCAGCTTTTGGCCATTTCGAAAAGTCCTTTCGAAAAATGTTTTCAACAGTGGCAGGATCGTTGGGGTAAGGTATGTGGCGTCAGAAGGAGCGTATTTTGAAGGAGATTAAGCCCCAAACCCTGTAAGTACCATATTCTGTCTATAATCGCATCAGTCCGGATACTTTAACAACCCTCGTATATGCACTGTGTATATGCGCCTAGTAATTAGCGTCACTGACTACGAATCCATCGGCCCCGGAATCGAGACCCGGTGACGGCAGGCGGCGCGCAGCAAAACCCAGCTGTTCATCCTTCCACACAATAAAAATTGGTTGGTTTATAAATGGGTACTCTGGGTAGCCCAGTCGTTAAGACGCTGGGCTGCTGTTGGGGGTGTGGTTCGGATTCCACGTTAAACTGTAGGTCTAAGGCGGGGTGACAAGCTTGACTTTCGTCAGAATGAACAGTTCGAGCGGAAGCAAAGCCAAGGTTAACAAAGGTGTATATATATATATATATATATATAATAATAATAGATTACTTGTTGGTCCGAAATTGAGAATGCGAAAGTAAGAAATCCAAACTTGAGAAAAACGTTTCTTCATTTGAGAAAGAGTTTCACTTCACTTTGCATTCGCTCTGAAGGTGCCAAAAGAGAATAGCTAATATTTCTTAATGTAACTGAACTTAACCTAATCTAACCTCACCAAGGCGAAAAAGTCGTGGATGAGAATGAGAATGGTGTGAAATAAGAATAGATCGATTTGAGAATTGCTTCCTTTGAAATTCTTTGAAATTCTAACCTAACGTAAACAAACCTAACCTAACCTAAACAAACCTTCCCTAACCTAACCTGGACCAAAGTGGGAAAGCCGTGGATGAGAATGGGAATGACGTTGAGTGGGCGTAAACCTTCCATTATTCTGTCCAACTCCGAACTTCATTCGGAATTTTAACTGCAGTGGTTAATTAATCAGTGAGATTTTGATCGAGATTATAAGCGATCAGGCATCGAACACCTCTCATGATTAACTTGTCTTTAAAATCATGAACAGTTACTCACCAGGGACTCTTAATAATTCATCTTTCATTATATGTATATATATAAACAAACAGTATACGCATTAAGGCAGTGGTTCTTAACCTCTGGGTCGCGACCCAAAATTGGGTCAGCAAGCCATTTTGATTGGGTCAATAAATTGTCATTTATCATTTATTTACGTTATCTCTAATCATTTTCCCATTAATTATTTATTTTATTATCTCTTAGAGTGACCTGTTGAAAGGCATGGGTCCCTGAGCTAGCACCGCGACCAGAATTTGGATCGCAGCTTGGATTAAGATATACTTACTGAAACCAATGCGAAGGAGTAGATATACAAAACTCTCTCAATATACATTAATGTCTAATGGCTGAGTGAGTAACGTGGTGGCTTACAAAAATCGATTCTTCAGTGACATCGGTTTGAACTCCACTGAGGTAAGGTAAATTTATTTCTAATGTATTTAATCTTAAAACTTAAGTTGCTGCTAGTATGTTGTTCTTAATTAACATAAAACTAATATGCATGTAGTTACACTCGGTTAATGAAAATAAACTGAGATGGAATTTAATTGACATTTCCTCCAATAGATGGCACCACCCACTTCGATTAATTTATTTTCAAGGAATCAGTTCCACGAAAACTATTTTATCAAGTATCGAAGTTTCATGAAAATAATGTTGTCAACTGAAAGCACTTGCTCGATGAAAGAATTTTCAACATCTTAATGAAAATTCCAGTCTCATTGCTTACGTATTATAAGGGATTTCACTTGTTTCACTGGTTTATAATGATATACTAAATTGTTTAGTGCTATTCTATAGTAGATGTGATTGGTAATTAACCGCTGCAAGCATTGTTAAGTTTTGATGAAGGAGTCTTCAGTTCTCGCTTCACGGCTTGTGATAAGGCTCTTTTTATTTTTCAAGTCTGTGTGTGTTTTGCTTTACATCCACTATTATCTATTTGTTATAGTAAATTTTCATGTTCTTCATGAGGCTTCATCCTTGGGGAATGTTTCTCGTAAAACCTGGGTATCTTGGCAATTTTTTTTACTGAGGCACCAGCCAAACACGCACTTAACTATATTGTGTCTCTTTCAGAGACGGTTAAATCTTTTCCAGTGCCATTTTTTATTTATTCTTCAAGAACTCCCCCCCCCCCCCAAAAAAAAATTCGGAATAGCGATTTAGTGATAGGATGCCAGTAATGATATTACAAAACAGGATACCAAAAATCCAATTGTTTCTATTATTTTGATCAACATACTGTCTATATTAATATATATACTGTGTGTATATATATATATATATATATATAGGTCTAAGGTGGAGTGAAAAGCTTGACCTTCGTCAGAATGAACAATTCGGGCGGAAGCAAACTAAAGTATATAACCTTTGGTTAGCTTCCGCCCGAATTATTCATTCTGACGAAGGTCAAGCTTTTCACTCCACTTTAGACCTACAGTTTAACGTGGAATCCGAACCACGCCCCATCAGCAGCCCAGCGTCTTAACCAGTAGGCCACCTAGGGTACCCATTTATCTACCATCCACTTTCTTTATTGTGTGGGAGGATGAACAGCTGGGTTTTGATGCGCGCCGGCTGCCGTCGGGTATCGAACCCAGGGCCGATGGATTCGTAGTCAGTGACGCTAACCACTACACCACCGAGGCGCCGCTAACCACTACACCACCATATATATATATATATATCGTAAAGAACGACGCTTGTATAGGAGATATTCCGCGCAAGACGAGAGAGAGAGAACGAAACATGAAAAAATGAGGTAACCACCCGGGAATCGAACCCGGGATCTTCCGATTGCCGGTCAGATGCGATACCATTACACCATGGGGCCTCACTCTTCCAAATGCCGTAATTCTTCTACATACTCGCAGAAACCAATGCCCCAAGGGGCACCTCCCGCATGCCGTACATTATATACATTCAACTGCAAAGAACACGCAGTATAAATAACGTTACGTTATTTATATACTGCGTGTTCTTTGCAGTTGAATGTGTGTATATATATTTATTTATTTATTTTCAATGCTTTCAATATATATATATATATATATATATATTTTTTTTTTCAATGCTTGGGACACAAACGTCAGTAGCTAAAGCTCCACCCATACACTCATTCAGGGTACGAGTAGCTCGCAGTATCATTGCTAAGTATGTAGAGGCCCAACATACTACTGGTGTGTGTGTGTGTATATATTATATATATATAATATATATATATATATATATATATATAGAGCCATCTTGTATAGTTATATTTTATGTAAATTGTGTGTGTGTGAAGCAGTTTTTCAGTAAAGAGGCAGAGAAGCGATGATCTCACGAGTCAATAAGAATGTAGTTTTAAATAATTTTTAATGTTTAACGTAGACCTATAAATTGGGTAGCGTGCCATAACAGCAACAGTAAGTGTCTTTCACTCTACTATTTACCGATCACTCGAGATGTTCTATTCCGTTAGTTAATTAAGGTTCCTCCTTCGTCGTTTACAACTGATTCCGCATGTAAATGTCCTTATTTTGATAATGACTTTTGGACACTCTAATGCGAAGGGGGTATTAACAGCCTTTCAACATTTATCATTTAAGGCGATTTTCTTCATTATTTTATATGCAATTATGACCCTTGCGAGCGCAGCAAAGTAAATAGTGAAAAACGCATCTTGGTTTTACAATGAGTTGCTACGATCAGTCGCGTGTATATGTATATATATATATATATATATATTATATAATATATATATATATATATATATATATATATATATATATGCTGGCGGGATCTCTTTCTTTCTTTCGGTGTCTCTGTCTCACCCGAGATTTACGCGGCGTCTTTACTAGCTTATAATTTGGATCTGTTATGCGAGTTTTTATATAAAACAAATGCTTCGTTACTGAACTTTAATTAGGATATATACACCTCGAACACTTAATTGTAGGTTAGAAGGGTTTTCTTTGTTCGTAATTATATAAGGATTGTTCTGTTCCGAATTTAGAGAAGGAACATAAATAATGTAAAATCAACAGGTAATGTTCACTAAAAAAAAAAGAGTTAGCATCCGATTATAGTCTTTACACACACACACACACACACACGAACGCGCGCACACACACACACCACACACACATACAACACCGACACACACACACCACACACACACACACCACACACACACACACCACAAAACCAAAAAACCCATGGATTTCTATACGAATTTTAGTTAATGTTTAGTGAAATTTAATTATATCAACCATATTATTTGGCGTTTCTGAAAAATTAATTTGTAATTTAAAGTAATCATTGATTCAGCATCAAATCAAATATAAGATTCCAGGTTCGAGACCCGTATATATGATATTTAGCTTGGTATATGAGTCTCTTAACAGAATATATGTTTTCCCGCTTTTAGGGGCTGAAAATATTCATTGCCAGACCATTAGTCCATATGACGAATATTAATAATACAAACTAACAATAGAATACAATGACAATTTAAATACAAAGGATAGAAATATAATTAGTAAAGAATAGTAATGTCTAAGTTAAGGGGAGCTCCGGACAAACGTTCTCGTTCCATGAATTTCATATAATAGCTTATAAGACATGTGGGAGAACTAATGAATAATCGAGTTAGCTGATTTTTTAATTCTTTGCATGAGACTGTATTGGACACGTCTTGTTACTTCCGGGAAGCTCGAGGCATTGTGGTTAGCAAACATTTGCGAAGCTGAGCATCTCGAGGGTGTAATTTATGTAGGAATCCGAAAGATCTGTTGTACAGCAAATTTAGGGTTCTGCCAGAACCTTTTTCATAATTCATCCCGAGTTGCTGTCCGTATATATTAGTGCAGAGGGTACGAAAGAGGGTGTTTTTAGCCTCACATGTACAGAACCAGAAGATGCTTATATTGTAGTCATATTCGCTTTAACACAGGAGCTTCGATATTGTTTTCTTATAGCTAAGTCATCACTCATTTAACCTAAATACTTGTACTTCCTCTATTGCTTCACCTCTCATTTTGAAACTATTATCAGCTGGCTAATTAGAGCTTTTGGGATGTTTCTGTGAATATAATTCGCAGACTTTTAGCAGACAATCCAGACCTTTAACGGAAGGATTTATTAACACCATATTATTGGCATAGCCTAAGTTATTTATCCTCGTATTATCAACTATTGCCTCATTAAGCGAAGCATTTAATTCATCAATATACACATTAAACAGCAGAGATGAGAGCAAGGAGCCTTGCCTCACCCCGCAGGAGGAACCAAAACATTCGGATTGTACATTGCCCCATATACTGTATATATATATATATATATATATATATATATATATATATATATATATATATATATATATATATATATATATATGTATGTATGTATGTATGTATGTATGTATTGGCGACAGAATCATTCATAAGGAATCAAAGTCTAATAACGACCAAGATAATAGCGCCAAACATTTATTACAAACGTTTCGACCCCGAGTGATGGACATCATCAGTGAAAAGCTGAATGAAAACATAAAAGTTAAAAACAAGGATATAAAGTAAAACAGTAATACAAGAACAGTTAAAAGAAAACACAATTGTATAAAACACACACACACACACACACATATATACATTTTAACTGCAAACACGCAGTATAATTAATGTAAAGAACGACGCTTGTATAGGAGAATATACCGCGCAAGATGAGGAGAGAGAACGAAACAAATGAAAAAATGAGGTAACCACCCGGGAATCGAACCCGGGATCTTCCGATTGCCGGTCAGATATGATACCCAAAGTGGAAGAATGTCGAAAGAATGAATAATTAATTTAACGAATAAATTTTATGCATTTAAGGAAAGGGTCAGGTTTTTAATATATAAAGACTATGAGTTTTCTGTCAAGTTTGGTAGATTGCGATGATAAAACAGGAAAAACTGATTAGAGTTTATTGGATGGTAAGCTGATTTGCCGTGATTGCGAATAGCAAAATATTCTGGATTAGACAGGGGACGACGACCAGTCCGATGACAAAGTCTCCTATGTTTATCGATTCTCCGTTTTAGTTGCGGACCAGTTTGGCTCACGTAGCGGGCATTACAGTCCGCACACGTATAAACGTATATTACAGAGGACCTGAGAAGCGAAGGGAGGCGTTCCTTATGATGGCAGAAATTATAAATGGAGGAATTACTTTAAGAAACTTAAAGCAACATTGAAGAAAGCTCTTTGACAGGACACTACGAACGAGCGTGTTCATTTCGTCAGTGGCATGGACAAGAAAGAACGTTTAATATACAGGGTGGTCCAAAAGTCCCTCTCTAATTTGCTGAAATAGTAGTATTTTAGGATAAAAATGTAGTCACATAATGCGATGTATAATATTTATCAAACTTCGGTCTAAGATTCGACGTGAGCACCATCAGTGTCTCTGCAAATCTCAAATCTGTCCACTGCATTGCGGAACACATTCTCAAGCATTCTGGGGTTATTTTAGTGACTGCCGCGACAGTGCGGGTTCGCAGATCCTGCAGGTCTGTAACTCTTGTTTTGTAAAACTCAGACTTTATGAAGCCCCATGCAAAGAAGTCTAATGGTGTTAAATCCGGACATCGTGCTGCCCAAGGCCTGTTTCCATCACGTGCAATCAAGCGATTTGGTAAGAACTCATCAAGGTACGCCCGAACGATGTTTGCATAGTGACATGGAGTTCCATCTCGTTGAAAGGCAACAGTGTCAAGAATGCCATCTGAACGAAGCTGGGGTTCAAGAAACTGCTGAGACCAACTCTGTTGGTTTTTCACTAGCCCAGATACGGCAATCATGTCGATTAACCTTTTCGCATGTGTGGAATGTCGCCTCATCGCTGAAGAGAATGGCTTAATAAGTTTTCGGTATGAATTTTTTCAATCAATTCTGTGCACATGGCGGCTCTTCTTGGATAATCCTCTTCGTGTAACTCATGTAGCACTTGAATATGGTAACTTTTATTTTTTAATGTTGTTTTTAAAATCCTAAGAACAATCGTTTTTGGTATGATCAGTTTACGTGATGCTATAATGTTATAATGTTATAATGTTTCAGACCAACAAAGACCCTAGGATCCACTCATGGCTGGTCTACCTGACTGTGTTCGTAATTGTGCATTGTGTTTGTCCGTGGTGACGGAGGGGACCTACAATTTTACGTGGGTTCCGAACCACAAGAACATAAGAAATTTATGTAAAAACTGCCTGTACATTGGCAACGACTAATTTTTACGAAACTAAATAATTATCAATTTAAAACTAATTAATTATCGATTTAAAACTAAAGATAGAATCTCTCGATCCAGAGGATCAAGTCATAATAGACTACTATCCACAAATATGTTACACTCTATATCTATTTATAACCGACATGCAAATATATCAGATCCAAAGGATCCAGTCAATTTTATTACGGTATCCATCCAACCAAAAATAAGTCACGATCCATACCGATTGCGGACCAAGTCAAAATTTACAACCATATACATTACAATATATATACTTAAGAGGAAAAGTGTAGGTGTGGCTGTGCGAGTTAACATTCTAGGATTTGTTTCAAAGGCATCTCTTACCAATGCGACATTGTCTTGAGAGGTACCTGGACGTCCAGATCTTGCTTCATCGTGAATAGA
>JAJOZX010003088.1:502500-507500 GCA_023014485.1 Bathynomus jamesi
AAATGCAAACAAAAAATAACAATTGTCAAAAAAAATTAATCCATCAAAAAGTGATTGTAAATCCAATGCTATTCTATTTATTTCTTACATAAAAAAATATTTTCACACAACCCTCACTTCATAATTTCACAAAAATACAATTAGACGTTCACAAAAATGGCACAAATACAAATTCTAAAGTAAAACAGCAAAACGGGAGTGGGGGGATAAAATTTTCACAGGAGGACGTAAGTCTATAATTTTAGCAAAAAAAAAACACTAATTTTTACTGCTGCCAATTATATATATAGTATTAACAGCTTGGTTTCCCCTCTCAAATTCACGTTAGAAATTGAAAGGATAATTCCATTCGATTTCTTCATATGATTATATAATGGTTTTAAACTTGAAATTTACCGGAAGTCTACCAATAAATAATAATTCCTATGCTCATTTCTTTCCAACCACCATAATTCCGCTCAACGATCCATAGTCACTTCTATATTCCTAAAAGGATAGTTAGCCCAGAATTTTAGATAATGAATTTAACAAGTTGTTTTATATTAGAAACAAATTATGTTATAACAAATTATGTTATATTAGAAACAAATTATGTTATAACAAATTATGTTATATTAGAAACAAATTATGTTATAACAAATTATGTTATATTAGAAACAAATTATGTTATAACAAATTATGTTATATTAGAAACAAATTATGTTATAACAAATTATGTATATTAGAAACAAATTATGTTATAACAAATTATGTTATCCTAATTATATCTTGGAGAACTGTTTAAGCTAACGATTTTTTTTAGAACACAAAAATGAAAAGAAAGAATTTATAAACCTACTGTGTTTGTCATATCCTAAAAAAATCATTCGCCTACCTCACGCGCTTACGAGTAGAGGCGTAGGAATTAAATGCTGCATTTACTTATACCATCTCTCACGAGTTTATTAATTCGTAATGCCCTTGTTAACGTTCTTAGATGCCTCTATTCTATTAAATGTAAAGCTCGTAATTTAATGTACTGTATATTAGTCAAACAGGCCAAATTCGGGCCACTAGAATCAAACAACATAAATATTGCATTCGGATAGCTAATGAATCTAACCCATACTCGTTCATGTACTTAATAATAATGCAATTGACTGGAATAATTCGTGTCTTATGAAGAAAATAATAACAATGTTGAAAGAAATATAACTGAAGCATCGTTTATTAAGCATATTAGTAATTTTAATGTTAGGTCCAGTAAATATGATAATAGTATTTCCAACCTTATTTTTAATCAGTATTAAAACAGATCCTTGGTGAGAAGTTATGATAAGGTTTGTATAGAAGATAGGAGGACTCGTCCGTAATTTTAGTTTCCTTGAAGAGGAGTTAAAATGAACTCGAAAGTATTCGGACTGGATGTTTCACTTTTTCATACATGTTATTTCAAAATAAAGAAGTCCATGCGTTTAATGTGAGTATCAACCAAACCATATATATATATATAATTTCGGATCTTATTTGATATTTTTTTGCGGTTATTGCAGTATTATACAGTATAATCTCTCTCTCTCTCTCTCTCTCTCTCTCTCTCTCTCTCTCTCTCTCTCTATATATATATATTATATATATATATATATATATATATATATATATATATATAGAGAGAGAGAGAGAGAGAGAGAGAGAGAGAGAGAGAGAGAGAGAGCGAGCCGGATTTTAGATTGGGACCACGACTTAAATGTTATTAAAACCCGCTAAAATAATTCAAAGGGTGGAGAAATCAGAATTAAAGTTAGTGATTCGCAGACGATATATATATGGCGTTGATCCCATCAAAATTATAACTAATTTCTTCTTAAATCATAAACTTTAATAAAAAAAAATGTTATTGGCTATGAAGCAATTTTTAGGAAGGGATGACGCCAAATTGTCTATAATTTAAAGAACATTTTAAATCATGATTCCAATCCTGTCACTCGCATAAATCTGAAGTTAATCTAGTCTATAAAAGAGGTCTTACGATTAATTTTATTTGAGGAAATATTTTTAAATTTGAACCTAAATTCGTCATGTTTTGTTTTCATGGGAATTGCCTTTCTTTACCGGTTGCAAATCTAAACTCTGAAGTTTTGTAGTATTTACACACACTTCGAAAAAGGCTGACTATATATATATATATATATATATATATATTATATATATATATATATGGGGTGCCCAGAAGCCCTGCCCCCAAAAATACAGCATGATATTAACCTTCAAGGCAGGACTTTTTTTATGCAGGAAGGAGAGGGTCAACGGCGAATGCCCGCGAAAGCGCCCCCCTCCCCCGACCCACAGAAGAAGAAGAGAGCCAAAATCAAGGTCAAGGGTTTTCGAGATGCCTAGACACTCTGCGTTTGAAAGATGGGAGGTCATAGACAGGGGAAAAGATGGATTGAGGAAGATTGTTCCAGATTGACCGGTTGAGTAGACGAAAGATTGAAAATACCGATTAACCCTTGCGTTAAATAGTTGGACAGAAAAGGAATGAGAAAGTGTAGAAAGTCTGGTGCTGCGTGCTCTCCTTAAAGGAGGAGGCATGCAGTTAAAGAGTTCAGAAGAGCAATGTCGGCGGTTATGATGGCGATAGTAAAGAGAGAGTGAGGCAACATTGCGGCGAAGAGCGAGAGATTGAAGACAATCAGTAAGAGGCGGGGAAATGATAAGACGAAAAGCCTTTGATTCCACCCGATCAAGTACGGCTGTGTGGATTGTTAGTCCGACGTGGGCAACGGGTCACTCGCAAAGAGGCCTCAAAATATAGCTTCTCTCACCAGCAGATAGGATCCAGGAATATCATGAAAAAGAAAAACTATAGTATTTGTCATTTAACATTACTTATTTGAACTGTAGTGGATTTAATTTTCCCAGAAGAGTTCCTTGTTCCACGCACAGTCTGTGTGTAACATAAAAGATCTCAGGGGGACCATTCTGAGTTCAATCCCATATATATATATATATATATATATGTGTGTGTGTGTGTGTGTGTGTGTGTGTGTGTGTGTGTGTATATATATATATATATATATATATATATATATATATATACATTTAACTGCAATGACCACGCAGTATATTAATGTATAGAAACGACGTAAGTATAGAGGAGTGTTCTGCAAACGAGGAAGAGAAATAACGAACAAATGAAAAATGAGGTAACCGCCCGGGAATCGAACCCAGGATCTTCCGATTGCCGGTCAGATATGCTATCCACTACACCACGGGCCTCGATCAGTCAGAAGTCGTAATTCTCCTACATAGGGCAGAAACCAATGCCTTGAGCGGGCACCCTCGCAAATCGTGAATATGTACATTTAACTGCAATGACCAAATGACCACGCAGTATATTAATGTATAGAAACGACGTAAGTATAGAGGAGTGTTCTGCACACGTGAAAAATATTTATGATGAATAAAACCACGAAGGAAAGGAAACACAGAATGGTGCTCAAGCGCTTTCGTCTAATGACATCCTCAGGAACACTGAAGTACATAGAGAGTTACAGCCTATATATAGGTTACAGAAAAAAAATATATATACATACATACACAATATTTTTCACAATATTGTTATATGAAATAATACATTAATATCCAAAAGTTTAAGTACATTAGCAATGCCTAAAAAGCCCGGGAAAAATGGAAGTACTAAAATATTTTTTTGACAAAGTACGAGTGTTATTATTGCCCCGATAGAAAGTTCGTTTTGCCTTGTTGAGACAAGATTCCATAAACGCAGATGGATAACACAGATCACTTCCAATACCGTTGATTTTTCTAATTCGGCATCGATGTATTCCGGACTGGCGATCCTAAGGGTGCGGAGAAACATTGAAGAAAAAATGGCCTTCTTGGTGGGGGTGTCATGTCCCGAGTAAAAGTGTACATAGGACAAATTGTTTTTTTTTTCCGATAGATACTGAACTTAAAACCTGGGCTTCCCTTTGTACACGCACATCCAAAAACGGAATTGAATTGTCTTGTTCCACTTCTAAAGTAAACTTAATGGAGGGGACTTGATCATTTAACTGAAGGAGGAAGTTATCCAGGTCACGATTCATGGGCCAGATACACAAAATATCGTCGACGTACCGCAACCAAGGGATGCCAACCCCCAGGATTCTCGGAATGTAAGTAATTTCGAAAAACTCCATATAAATATTGGAGAGGAGGGGCGACAAGGGGTTGCCCATGGCCATCCCAAAAACTTGTTGATAATACTCGTTATTGAAAGTGAATTTACAGTCTTTGATGCAAAGCTTAATAAGTTCCAAAACAATGTGTGAAGGTAGTGGCAGGTCATACTTATGTAATTCTTGGGAGAGAAAGTCAAGCATATCATCAATCGGCACTTTTGTAAACAATGAACAAACGTCAAAACTGATCAATCTATCGTTAGTTTCAGTACGTGCATTATTCAATTTTTCAGTAAGATCCATGGAATTTTTTACATGTGAATCAGAGATCGTTCCGAGAATGGGGGACAAGACTTTGACAAGCCATTTGGAGAGTTTATAAGTAATAGAGCCCACCGAGCTAATAATAGGGCGCATAGGGTTGCCAGGTTTGTGGGTTTTAATAAGACCGTAAAGGTAGGGCAGAGAAGGTGAAGTGGACATGAAAAGCGGAATTAAGTCCTTATGATCTTTGAGAATGCGTTTCAAGCCACTATTAAATGATTTGATGACGTCATCCTGCGGGTTCTTCCTAAGTTTGCTGTATGTGGCGGGGCCTGGAGAAGCTCGTTCATCTTTCTGAGGTAGTCCACTTTGTCCATAATAACTATGGTGTTAGCCTTGTCTGCTTTAGTAATATGGAGCTCCCCATCTTTTTTTAATTGTGAGAGGCTATTGCGAAAACGTTTAGGAAAGTTATCTTCGTAACTACTATTCGCCGCACTATAAACAAGGCCTTTAACTATGTTAAACAAATACTGAGGGAGATTAGGATCGCCAGTCCGGTATACATCG
>JAJOZX010003088.1:512500-541667 GCA_023014485.1 Bathynomus jamesi
ACATGGGATCCGTAAATACAAAAAAATATGCTACTACCATCACCTCCCAACAAACTCTAAGGGCAATAGAAAAAACGAAAAGAAACCTATGTATACTAATCGCGAACCAAATTTTTTCAACATCGCTGTCACAATACGGCTACTAAGCCTCACACAGCGCTTACAGTCGACACAGTTGAGAACCTCCGAGCCGAGCCATTTTATCAGGGAAGAAACTACCAGAACAGGTAAGCGGAAACGGATCTTTCTGGGATGATCATAGGGCTACGCGACGCTGAAGGATAATGAATCGCAAAACTGAGAACATAAATATAGGCCTGGTAAATATTCAAGGGCCAAAACCAAACCACTCGCTAAACAGTTTCATACCTGAAAGGATTTATGGATAAAATAAGGGCCGACATCGTGTGCCTCACAGAAACGCATCTGAAACATTGCCACGGAGACTGAAAACTGCGAATACTGCATAGATAAGAAAGAAATACAAATTGATGGGTACAACTTACTACGAGCTGACAGAATAGTAAGACGAAAAGGTGGGCTATACTATATGCATACGTGAGAATCATATGGCAGAGACAATAATAAGTAAATCAAACAGCTACGTCAAACTTTAAGCATAGTAAATATAGAAAAACTAAACATAATACTAATAGTCATCTACAGACTTCCAAACCCTCCAACTGCAAAATTCTCTGATGCCGTTGCTGATATCAGAAACCTAATAAGGTCCTTAACCTCCGTATTCCCAAGTATAATACTTTGTGGAGATTTTAATTTCCATTTATAAAATACAAAAGGGTGGAAAGATATATACCTTTCAACCTTTCAAATATTCCGCGCGATGATTCCTCATTTCACGAAGGTCAAGCTTGTCGCCCTCCTGCTCTCTCTCTCTCTCTCTCTCTCTCTCTCTCTCTCTCTCCTCTCCTCTCTCTCTCTCTCTCTATATATATATATATATATATATATATATATATATATATATAAATATATATATACAGAAAGAGAGAGCAGGTGGGGCGACAAGCTTGACCTTCGTGAAATGAGGAATCATCGCGCGGAACACTTGAAAGGTTGAAAGGTATATATTTATACCAGGACAAAGGCGGGGCACAAGAAAAAACCAAGAACAAGCTAAAATGTTGATAGTTCTAACAAATGAATTTATGTTAACAGAGAAGGCAACAGATAACACACAAAAAAATAACTGCCTGGATCTGGTATTCACGGAACAACACCAGCTTAATTCGTAATGATATAAAAACAACCCTAATTAATTATTATCTCAGACATTATCTAGGTATCAACTACTATGGCAAAAGCCTTAAAAGGAAATATTCATACTAAAGAAAGAAGCAAATTTGAGGTTTTTCCCCTAAACTAAGAGTATAAATTGGGAAGAAATCAGATTTCATATGGTACAAATAGAGTGGAAAACAGGCTCAGAAAATAAAACAGTCGAAGAAGTGATAACAACTTTGGAAGCAAAGACGATGGAAATGTTAGAAAAATGTCCTGAAAGCATAGCCAAAAGGAAAGAGGAATTATTTTGAGAGGCAAAAGCAAACAATATTCCGCAAAAGAAAGAGAGTAGCTGCGCATTTAATTGTACAGACAACAATACCAGAAGAGTAGTACAATAAAAACTGGAGTATTGATAGGGAAATACAAGCCCTAATTAAGGGCTATTCAGAGAGGGAAGAGGAAGCTGCAGTAGAAGTAATAAAGGGAAACCCAAAATACTTTTGTAGCTATGCAAAATGGAAAACAAGAACGTGCACCACTATCGAGCCTTCAAGGAAAGAAAATGATGAACTAATCGACGATTTTAAAGAAATAGCTGAAATACTGAGAGCTCACTATGAATAATTTTTCAGCACTCCACAAATCGACAAAGTAGTACATGAGAGAAATACATTCTTTGAAGAGAAATTACAAGGAGAGTGTATAACTGATTTTTATTTTACCCCAAAAGATATAGCGCGACCTATAGGACAAATTAAATCAAATTCAGCTGCAGATCCGGACAAATGGAACACCTTATTAATTAGAAGTTGTAAGAATGAAATAGCTACACCACTATACTGGATATGGAGAACGTCCCTGGACGCAGGGGAAATATAGAGCATCCTGAAAAAAGCGAATATGTCTCTCTCTCTCTCTCTCTCTCTCTCTCTCTCTCTCTCTCTCTCTCTCTCTCTCTCTCTCTCTCTCTCTCTCTCTTATATATATATATATATATATATATATATATATAAATGAGAGGATAAGTCCTAAGCAAAGAACTATAGACTAGTGTCACTGGCACCCCATCTTACCAAAATATTTTAAAGAATAGTTAGAGAGAAAATTTGTGACTTTTTGAAGACACAGGAAAGATTTAGACTAATGAGAACCAGCACGGATTTCGATCAGGAAAACTGTGCCTATCACAACTAATAGAGCACTATAACAATATCGTAGACGCACTTGAAAGTAATGAAAACTGTGCATATACACGGATTTTGCTAAAGCATTCGACAGTTGTCATTGAGGTATAATAGAACATAAAATAAAATATATAGGAATAACAGGCAAAGTGGGAAAATGGATCTACAACTTCTTCAGATAACGTCGGCAAGTCATAAAAATCCATGGTATATTACAGAAGGACACAAACAGAATATACAGATGGTCAGGAGACAATAACATGAAATTTAGCACCGAAAGATTTCAACTCTTGAAATATGAAAGAAATGAGACACCAAAACAGACATCGTATTATAACCCAGAGGGACAGGAAATTCAGAAAAGCAAGAAAGCAATAGATTTAGACTAAGTAATACATGATTTCAATAACTTTTATAATTTCCTACCTATTCTACAGTATTCAACTAACTTTATTGGCCTATTTTCTGATATTAAATCTCTTACTTATATAGACCTAGTATTATTTGAAAACTAATTTGTCTTTAAGAACATGATTGGGCAAGACTAGAAGTGGGTATCACGTGACAACAAACCTATGCCTGATTGGCTGACCGAACCTGTTGTTCTGGTTTCGTGGTTCATGTTACGTACTCTTGTTTAAATTCAGAAAAGGCCCATTTCCTACCTTTTACATCTATTTATTAAACCTAACTTACAGTACATTTATATATTATGAATTGTTATTTCATATTCGTTATTAAATCTCGATTTTACGATCCCAACACTATTCAGTCAGCTTCCGGAGGAGATCAGGAACATCACTGGTGTCAAAATTGAATTCTTCAAAAGAGAACTAGGCGTCTGGCTCAAGACGGCACTGGATGAGCCGAGTGTGCCTGGCTATGTGCGATGAAAATCACGAGGGAGCAACTTGCTCCTCTACCATTCCAGGCATAGAGTTAGGACTATCAGCTGGGACTGTACAAAATCTGCCTCTTCTCTCATTCCAGTTTGTTTCTATTTCATTTGTTTTATTTTTATTTGTTTTTATTTCATTTCTAAGGTTAGGGACAAAGCCCTCAAGTATTTTCCATATGTATATTATTATGTACCGCTCTCGCCTTCTTTCGAGAGAGTAGAGTTTCAGGGATTGTAGTCGAGACCAGTAGTCTTCACCTTTCGTTTCCTCTATCTTAGATGTAAAAGTCCTTTGTATTGCTTCAGTGTTCACAATGTCTCGTTTTCTGTATGGGCTTGTAAATACTGAGCAATACTCAATTATTGGTAGGACTAGACTTTTCCATAATTTGAGCATGATGTTTGCTTTTCTGCTGCGGAAGCTCCTCTTCCAGAAGATTCCCATTATTTTTCTAGCCGTTGTAATTTTGATGTTATAGTGCTCTCTGAATTCTGTGTCCGACAGTATTACTCCCAGATCCCTGACTTGTGGACTTGGGGTTATTTGTTCGTCTTGCAGAGTTTTGTATCTTTTATTCTGCAGCTCCTTGTTATTACCATATCTTAGAAGTTGGAATTTTTCTTCGTTGAACTCCATATTGTTGTCTTCTGTCGACTGGAATAATGTTTCAATGTCGTTTTGTAATTTTCTTATGTCACCTTCGTTCAATATTTCCCTACATATCTTTGTGTCATCTGCGAAACATGATAAAATACTGTCCTTAATATCTGCATCAATATCTGCAATCATTATTATGTACAGCAAGGGAGCTAATACTGTCCCTTGTGGGACAGAGCTCACGACTTCCGAGATTTCCGATTTAACTCCATCTACCACCACTCTTTGTGTTCTTTGCGTCAAGAAATTAAATATCCATCGTCCTAGCTCTCCAGTAATTCCTGTATTCTTAAGTTTGTGTGCTATGATTCCATGGTCACATTTACCGAAGTCTTTAGCAAAGTCCGTATATATTACATCTATGTTTTATCCTCGACACAATGTTTCCAATATTTTCTCCTGGTGGTCTAGTAGCTGTGATAGGCATGATCGTCCAGCACTGAAACCATGTTGATTTGGGTTGTATAAGTCTTTTTCTTGTAGGTAGTAGGTAGTTTTGCCGCTAATTATGCGATCAAAACACTTTATAAGGTGTGAGGTGAGAGCCACTGGCCGATAATTCTTGGGCATTGCTCTGTTACCACCTTTAAATAGGGGGGCAATGTTCGAGTTCTTTAAGGGAAGTGGAATTTGTCCTGTGTCGAGTGATTTCCTCCATAGTAAGTATAGCGGTTTGGCAATACTCTCTTTGCATTTCTTCAGAAACGTCGCACTCCATGTGTCTGGCTCTGGCTCTGAATTGTCTCGCATCTGTGATAAGGCCGTAATTACATCTCCTTCCGTGAACTCGCAGTCCATTAATACTGTAGGTTGGTATCGGAATTTGTTCTTGGTTGATTTGTATCTATGTCAAAAAATTCGTTTGGGTTTTCCACTTCCATCTCGGACTTAGGGGTGCTAAACACAGAATTAAATTGTTCCCTCAGCAGTTCGCTTATTCCTTTCGAGTCATTTGTGCATTCGGCCTCCCCGTCTATCAACGGACCAATACTCTTCTTACACTGCATTTTCCTTTTCGCAAACGTGTAGAAGTATTTTGGGTTATTTTTTATGTTTTCTGCTACCTTGTTTTCCTCCTCGTTTGTCTTATGTATGAATGTTTGCTTTAGGTCCATTTCTATTTCGCCAAGTTTCTTCTCAAGTTTGAGTCTCCTTGCATCAGTTCTGCATCTGTGGAGATGTTTTACGGTTTGTCTTCGTTGCCTAAATAGTGTCCTGATTTTCCTCGAGCTTGCTACGTCTTCTTTCCTGTCTCTTTGGAATATGTTTCAGTATTGTAGGTTTGGTTTCAATTTCTATTATACATAATATTTCTTGTGGAATTTACTCATGAAGGAGCGATTCCCAATTTATCTCCTTTAAATCTTTATTTACGTTTACCAAATTTAGTTTCTTTGAATTTATGTTTAAGCCTTCAAATATTCCTTCTGACTCTGTAGGATGCGTTTTCGGACCTCTGGGTGCTAACTTCAATTGTATATCGATGAGGTTATGATCAGAGAATTTTGTGTGCGTTACTGTTTTATTTATTACACTGGCCAACAAAATGAAACTTTTGTTTCTCATCACAAACATGATCACACTTTCTTAATGCATTTTTCGCGCTGATTCCGAATCTGGTTTTATGTTTTTTCTAGCACGTATAGTTATATAGATACACTGGTTTTGATATTTTTAAGTTTTTGATATTGCTATAAGAAAATTTATGGATGTATAGATCACACTTAGGAATGCTAAACAACAAATACATCATATACCTTATTCAATGTACTTATAAATAAAGAATATATACATTATTTTATTAAAAGCGCTGTGAGTGTGATTTCCTTTTGTAAATTTGGCCTGGATTGTCACGATACAGCATCCAACAATGGTCCGCCATCATGCTTTCGTTCCAATATCCTTGGTAGCGCTTCTCCATCATCTGAATATCTTGATGGAAGCGCTCTCCTTGCTCGTCACTCACTGCACCAAGGTTTTCAGGAAAGAAATCTAAGTGGGAATGCAGGAAGTGAATTTTAACGACATTCGACACTCCATTTCTTTGAAGGCATCAAGGAGGTTCTTGACTCCATCCTTATACGCAGGTGACTTGTTGCTTCCAAGAAAGTTTTCACATATCCATTTGAACGCCAGCCAAGCCTTCAATTCCAGCGGACTTAGGACTTTTTCAAATTCAGTGTCATTCAAAACCTCCCCTATTTGTGGCCCAACAAAAATTCCTTCCTTCAATTTTGCTGCAGTAACCTTCGGAAATTTCCTTGAAAGGTATTGGAACCCTTCAGAATTGACTTTACCCATTGCTTTAACAAAATTCTTCATTAAACCAAGTTTAATGTGAAGAGGTGGCAGGTAGATCTTTTGGGGATCCACTAAAGGGACAGACTGGACATTGCTTATCCCTGGGACATATGTATACCTAAGTGGCCAGTCACTTTTGGTGTAATGTTCTATAGTGGCGCGACTGTCCCACAGGCAAAGGAAACAACAAAATTTTGTGAATCCTGACTGCATACCCATAAGCATTCCTATAACTTTTAGATCTCCACAAACATTCCATTGATGACTGTCGTATTTAGTAGTATATCCATATTGTCATATGTCTCTTTTAGATGGACGGAATGGGCAATGGGGATGGATGGCATTATATTACCATTATGCAAAAGAACTGCTTTCAGGCTTCTCTGCGACGAATCAATAAAGAGGCGCCACTCAGATGCCACATACGTCTGAGATATGGCTGTAAATAGTCCATTGATGTCATGGCAATAACAGAGAGGATCGTCTACTGAAAAGAATGCTGTTAATTCAAAATTCCGCTTTCGGTAGTAACTAATACGAACATTGTTCTCAAGTAAATTGTTCTCCTTTAGTCTTGAGGCGAGAAGCTCTGATTTCTCTTTAGACAGCGATAAGTCTCTAACAAGATCATTCAACTGTCCTTGGGTTAACTTTTTAGGCTCTAAATGTCTACCTTCAAAAGTGTACTCTGGTTCTGTAGATGGTCCGGAAACGCCAGTTGCACCTTCATCACTTTCCATGTCATCTATGATAGAATCTAGCCTATCACTTGGGGGAATTGGAATGGGCAATGTTTCATCATGTTTTACTGGTCTACGTGCTGAATCCAAGTTTGGATATACATCTGGTGTTTGTTCTTGGCAGAAAACCCCATTAAGTTCACACTACAAAAATAACAGTCTTCATGATGATCTCTCGGCTCCCTCCATATCATGGGTATGGCAAATGGCATTGAAGCTTTCTTTTTTGTTAAGCCAATCACGTAATCCATTTGAACAGCCAGAAGAGATTTGATGTGGCGCCCATGGTTTATCTTGGTCACCTAGATGGCAACCAAAGTATAGCTTGTATATTTTCTTAATGTCGGTTGTAATACTTCGTCGCTGTGTTTTAGTTGTCAACTGGCCGCATACGAAACAGAACTTGTCGGGTCATTCTTACATTGTCGAGGCATGTTGACTGACCTGAGCAAACTATAAATTCAAAAAAAATGTACACCAACTTGACACAAGTTCTTGGACTGGACTGATCTTTTGACACACAAGCACGGCGTTGTTGCCTGAATCACAATGCTGCTAGACGTAAAAGCTCACACCTGAAATACATAAGATGTATAATTAAGATAATTGAAATAAATAAGATGAATAAACTATAAAAACACAATAAAATAAACACAATCAAATGTTGAAATATTAGTATTTTGCCTATTTAAAATGGTTAAATCTGTGTAGTTATATATATGCCTTCATCTTGAAAACTATACGTGCTAGAAAAGATCTGAATGCAGTTTTGGAATCAGCGTGAAAAATGCTATCCAGCCACTACAAATTTTACTCTGATGAAAAATCTTTGTTGACCAGTGTTATTATCTCGTTGTTATTTGTCAAGATTAAATCCAAAACGTTCTTTTCTCGTGGCTTCACCGATTTCCTGGGTAAGGGCGTAATGTTCCATAATATCTAATAGCAATGTTGCTTGGGTTCTATCATCTTTTGTAATGTCGCCATGAAACTTCTCGACATATATATATAACTTCGTCATTTTTCTTCCATGTTATGAATGGGAAATTAAAATCTCCGAAAATTAAAATATTTGTTGCTGGAGTTTCAAGTAATTTTAATATTAATATTCACTTGTAGCAAATTGGAATTCACTTTTTGTGGTGTTTGGTGGTCTGTAGATGTTCATAATGGTTAGGTTCAGTTCTTTCACTTCTAATATAATAACTTCGACTGTGCTGTTTGATTTGTTTACCTTCACTTCACATGTGTATGTGTTTTTCACGTAGATGCAACACCCTCCCCCTCGTATAGCCACTCTATTTGCTCTGTGTATGTTGTAGTCCAGCAATGCTAATTCAGTATCCTCGATGCAGTTTTCACAGCCTTTTTTGCATTTATGCAAGTGTGTTTCCGTTAGGCATATACTGTAATATCTATGCTGGATTCGGTAGCTAAATTCTGTAAGCATTGTAATTTGCAGCCCGCATGGTCCGTGTAGAGGCCTTGAATATTTGTGTATAAAACATTTATTGGGTTTCCAATTTCCGTGTTCAGTTTTCCTATATAGTGGTCGTTTCCAGGTCAATGTCGTTCTTGTTTGGTTATTGGTTTGGCCGCTGCATTTGGGAGAATTAGGGTTGCGGCACTTGATACCACTGTAGTTGTTATATTATCGGTGGGTGGTGTTGGATAGAGGGGTGATGTATGTAATGGTGTGGGGAATATACCTGCGGAGTCCTGTCCTTTCTTGTTAGCAGGGCAAGCTGTGGTTTTATCGTTCTCATTTCCTCTAAAAAATTTGTTTCCTTGCTCCTGTTGTTACTTCTAATACGGATAGGGTATGTTCTTCCCCGTTCTCTTCTTTGGGTACCCTTTATGTGAAAATATGGGCACTCTATATTTAGTCATTTTCTCTCTGTCAGTGACTATCTGCACATAGGAGGGTGGAAAAAGTGGCAGTTTTGTTCGTATCTGCATCTTCCATTCCTCATCATATCGAAGCGTTTTTTGGGGTGACTGTATCTGCAGTTTGCTTCATATATGCACGACCCTGTTTTATAATATTCGCATATGGCCCGTCGTTTCATCTCCTTACGAGCCCTATGTGATTCAATGGCTTTCTTCTGTTCCGACACCACTTCTTCCCTACTCAGTGTTTTTTTTTGTTTTCGGCGAGTTTTCATTAGTGTTCCTGGTATCTTTCTCTTTCTCCTTTGTGTTCCTGGTGTCCCTCTCTTTCTCTGTTGTGTTCCTGTTATATCTCTCTTTGGCAGGGAGTATTTCATCCTCTGCGGTTACTTTTGCGTGCTGTAGCGTGCTTTCCTGTATTGTGTTGTCCTGCGCCTCGTGCTCCTGCTGTAGCGTGCTTTCTTGTATGTATATATATATATATATATATATATATATATATATATATATATATATATATATATATATATATATATCAGGGATGGGAAACTGAATCGAAATCGAAATCGATAAACCGATAAAACCGATATTTTTTCTTGAAGCGAAATCGAAAAAAAACCGAAACTGATATTTTTGGAAAAACCGAAATCGAAATTTAGATCGAAACCGAAAAGATAAAAAACTTGAATCGGAATCGAAATCGATAAAAAATATCAGTTCAAACCGAAATTAAGAATAAAATTTAATATTCAAACTGCTTTCTATTAAAGGAGAGTTGACCAACTTCCGGGGATTAAAGACAGGGCTGCTTTTATGATACCCGACTCCTCAAATAGGGTAACATAAAGGCGTGAAATTTTAAGATGTATTAGCTTCCTTACATTCCGTCCAGTTTTGTTTATTTATCCCTGATTTTTTTTTTATATATAAATAGAAACAGGGTGCTTTGACTGCGTTGATCTGATAAATTATTCTCCTCCCTCAAAGGAGGGCGGTTTTAGGCGGGTCCCTAAGTTGTAGAAATAATATGAAAAAGTTTACTGAAAAAAAATGAAGACAACTTCAAGATACAGTACTGATTAAATGTAAATAATCATCCAATAGCACAACTTTTTTATTTGGAATAAGTGTGCAGAAATAATAGATAAAAGCTCATATTATATGTAAATAATGAACATATTATATTGAAATCTGAAAAACTGAAATCGAAATCGAAACTCGAGTCGAAATCGATATGAAAAACCGAAATCGAAAAAAAAACCTGAATCGAAAAAAAATGAAAAAACCGAAATCGAAACCGAAATCGATATTTCTCAAAACTATGAACTGAAATCGAAACTCGAATCGAAATTCATTTCGGTTTCCCATCCCTGGTGTATAATATATCTATATATATATATATATATATATATATATATATATATATATATATATATATATTGTATATATATGTTATTAATTTGAATCTTCTTTTACCATTACACAGTGACTCAGTTGATTCTAAAGTTAACTCGAGTGTTCCTAGAACTACGATACTTTTGTGTCTTCACTAAAATGACTCGAGTCCATGCAACCATACAGGCAGACCTTTTTATATACAGGGTGTCCCATAAGTCCGGCATCATAGGAAAAATAATAAAATAGGCAAAACAAAAGCTTTTATTTACAGAACGTGCTCAATATGCCCACCATTGTTTTCAATATACAAATTCAGACGTGATACCCAGTCAGCAAGCACACGGTGAATGATGTCAGAGTAATGGTGTTACATGCCCCAATAATGCGCTGCCGCAAATGTTCAACACTCCTAATTTTCTCTGCGTATACCAGCGCTTAAAAGTGGCCCCAGAGATAAAAATCTAGTGGCGTGAGATCCGGGCTTCTAGCTGGCCATTCCACAGGCCCTCGACGTCCTATCCAATGACCAGGGAATTGTTGGTACGGGTATTCCCTTACTTGGGTGCTGTAATGTGCAGGAGCGCCGTCTTGCTGGAACCATGTTGGGAAATTTCCTTCTTCGTTCAAGACACTGGGAAATGCTTCTTCCTTGAGCATACGTAGGTAGGTGCCTCCAGTGACATGTTCATCGAAAAAGAGGGGGCCTATGATGCGATCCTTCCAAATGCCACACCATACCATCACCCGAGATGCACCTTGTTCCTTTGAAGAGGTATACCAGTGAGGGTTGTTTTGAGACCAGTAGCGGGTGTTCTGTCGATTTACCTCACCATTTCCATAAAAAACAACCTCATCACTGAACAGAATGGTGGACGGGAAATTGGCATCCCGAGCATATTGTTCCGTAGCCCATTCACAAAATTCCATCCGCCGGTCGGGATCATCTTCGCTTAATTTCTGCAGGATCTGAAGTTTATATGGATGCCATTTGTGAGCCTGAAGAATGCGATGGATGCTACTTTTCGACACTCCTGTCTCGGCGGACAATCGCCGAAGAGACTTATTGGGACTTCTGTTAAAATGAGCCAGGATAGCAGTCGCTGTATCATCGTCAATGGACTCCTTGAAGGTCCACTGCGTGGTTTATCTTCTATGGATCCTGTTTCCTTAAACTTTGCAACAAGTCTGCTAACACAACTCTGTGTTATTGGCTCGCGGTCTGGATGCAGTCTATTAAATTCAGCAGCAGCCTCTCTTTAACTCCGATTTCCTATGAGTAGAATTATCTGGATTCGTTCTTCCTTGCTCACAGACATTATGGCCTGTAGAAAGAGAAAAATATGAATTATGGTTTGTAGAAATAGAAAAATATGAATTTCTCTTATGATGCCGGACTTATGGGACACCCTGTAGAACAGTGGTACTCAGAATGCCTTTGGTAAGGGTTGAGCAGTGTCTAACTGTAGAGGATCACGTGTAATGAAACAAAATTGCTGGCGAAAAGAATCAGTAATCATCATATTTCAGAAGATCTCAGGACTAATTTACAGTAAATACAAACATATCTGTAGTATGATTACACGGAAAGAAGGCTTGTAGGACCGCAGTTTGAGTACTGTTGCTTATAGAAGGATCATGTACAGTACAGTATATAGCATTAATACCTCGGATCGTGCGCGTGCACACACACACACATATATATATATATATATATATATATATATATATATATATATATATATACTACAGTGCGTTCGAAAAGTCTCTCCGCAGTGTTATGTTAAACGCATAGGAAATTGAAAAACTGCAATGTTTTCATTCAACCATGATTTAATAATTTTATTACATAACCTTTTGATTTTACTGCGGAGAGACTTTTCGAACGCACTGTATAAGTGAAGAATACGAACATTGATCTTTCATTCATACGAGGAAATAAAACAGTATCCACAAGAATTATCGCCCAGTAGCATTCAACTTCAACCTAAAAAGTGCTTTCAACACGTAATTAGAGACAAAATTCTTACTATTTATAAGAAAAAAATTATTCAATCCGAACCAACTTGGTTTCAGGGATGGCTGGAAAATAACGCCTATCACAGTTATTAGACCATCAAGGGAAAATACTGAAAACGTTGTGTCGAAGTCAAAATATACTGTGATCACGGGATTACAGCACACAAACATAAGAAAACAGAAATTACTGGAAAGCTTGGACGATGGATATTTAATTTTCTAACTCAAAGAATACAAAGAGTGTAAATGGAGTTAAATCTGAAGTCTCAGAAGTCGTCAGCTCTGTTCCACAAGGTACAGTATTAGCTCCATTACTGTTTATAATAATGATTGCAAACATTGATGGAGATATTAATGACAGTATCGTATCGTGTTCCGCGGATGACACAAAGATATGCGAGGAAATATCAAACAGGGTGAGAGTAAAATTACAAAACGACATTGAAACATTATTCAAGTGGGCGGAAGACAACAATATGAAGTTTAACGAAGAAAATTTTCTACTCATAAGCTATGGTAACCATAAGGAGCTACAGGATAAAGGGTACAAAACACTGCGAACCCACGAGTCAGGGATCTTCGAGTAACAGTGCTATCAGATGAAAAATTCAAGGAACACTATAACATTAAAATTGCAACGGCTAGAAAAGTAATGGGAATTTCCTGTAGGAGGTTCCACAACAGAGAAGCAAACATAATACTAATATTATGGAAGAGTTTAGTCCTTCTCACGAGTCCATACGGGTAACGAGACATTGTAAAAATGAGACCATGCAAAGGGCTTTTACGTCTAAGATAGAGGAAACGGAAAATGAAGACTATTACCAGCACTGGTTACGACACAATCCCTGAAACTCTACTCCCTGGAAAGAAAACGTCAGCGATATACAATACTATACATATGGAAAATACTTGAGTTAGATCATAAACTTTAGAAACGTAATGGAGACACACTGAAATAAGAGACGATGTAGATTCTGTACTGTCCCATGCAACTGCGCTGGTACAAGGGCCATGAAACAAAGATGGAAAATACACTCATAACACGAGGCCCAAAACTCTTCACCATATTGCCGAAAGAACTGAAGAAGCTCCAGTCCACCAACCAGAATAATTTCAAGAACCAACTAAAAAGTTCTTGTGCCAACTTCCTCACCGACTGACAGACCATACGTATATAGCTGGCTACGAGGGCAGGGACAGGGTGATAAAAGAACGCTACTCTCTCATTCATCAAATACCGCAAATGAGGAAGGATGCTGCAGAGAGGGTGACCGCAGGTCGATCCTGAACTTTCGTTCAAAGTCATCTAAAGTAAGCTAAAGTAATGTGTACAGGATGAATAAAGAGTCCTGTCTCAAAAGTATTTATTGTATAGTTATTTTTGAGGCCGGACTTTAGACTCACCCTGTATATACGTATGTTACAGTCAGTGTGTGAAATTATCAGTTATTTCGTGTAATGCCGAAAAGTTTCAAACATTTCGCTTAACCTCTTAAACGCTATTGAAGAGTCATCTCGTGTGTCGGTGCGTATAAAAGTGACGCTTAAAAGGTTAACTTGACCAAACCTAACCTAAACTAACTTGTCCTCTTCCCTTTTGTCTTATCCTAACCTCAATTAATTAACCCTTTATGGACGACCGATACAAATTGGTAACGTTTCAAATACACGCATTAATAACTAAACCTTACGAGACAACCGATCGTTAAGGAGCTGATGCGATTAAGCGATTAATCATTTCGTGAAGGTAGGTTAAGTTAGGTTAATAATGTATAATGACTGTGATTATGAGTCACAGGCATTCGAACCCACCATCTATTAAATAGAATATGAGGGCGGTAACCACTAGGCTATGACAACACAAAAGTTAATACAACCTGCCTCATATTTTATCGCCCTATGAAACAATTAACGCTTTCGCGCCCAGAGGCGTTTTATGTATTAACCCCCTGCACTCGCGATAATGACCAATATTTCTTTAAGAAATCTGGTATATTCCATTATACAAAATCATGCGTGTTCGTGCGTGATATTCTAATCCCATATATATATATATATATATATATATATATATATATATATATACATATAAAAATTTTGGACGAAAAGCAATTATTGAAGACACGCCATTTAACAATAATTCCAGTCGTGGTTGTACGTTCGTATAAAGCCCAATAAACGTCTGTTTCCACTTCGCCTTTAATAAGTAAATTGAAAATGGCTTAATTGACCTCAATTAATGACTACATGAATTTTGTCCAGCTTTGTCACGAACAAATTACCTTCTTTCTACTTTTCTACTTCTACCTGCAAATGAGGTGAAAAAATAGCGAGAAAGGAATATGACGCAATTCTAAATTATGTATATACAGGAAGTTATATATATATATAAAGTCGAAACTCACACACCTACGTGCAATGTCGCCTTGTTTAGGTAAATGGTTAAGTTAAATTAAGTTAAGTTAGAAAACTCTTTCATACTGTGGAAATGGAGAAAATACAATTAGAATTTATCTATTTCATACTTTTAAGTTCTCCAACGCCATTCAGTTATCATGGAAACCAATATACCATACATATTTTGAAATTTTGAAGGAAACATTTATTTGGAAGGGTATTTTAGGAAATAATAATGCATTTTATTATTATAAGAAGTGAGGGATCTTTTCCGTTTGACTGCCGCCATTGAAACATAAGAGGTGAGTGCCCCCAGCCTTCTTTACTTAGCCTTATAAGGCTAACTAACGAAAATATCACGACCTAACCTCACCAATCGTTAGGTCAACTGTACGACCTTGACGATTGATTAGGTTAGGTCGTGATATTTTTGTTAGTTAGCCTTATAAAGCTAACTAAAGAAGGCTGGAGTTTAATTATGTTTCAATGGCGGCAGTCAAACGGAAAAGATCCGAAGTGAGAGAGTGTTAACTTGAAAACAGTAAATGTCACAGTATATGCATTGTTTCTTAAGATATGTTTTCAAATACAGAACCCATACTGTGGTTTCCATGGTAACTGAGCGGCGTTAGATAATTTATATCCATGAAATTGATGCTTTCGTCTTTTCCTTTCATTCACGGAAGGACAAGATTTTTGCTACTACACAGTTTAAAAATGTATATATATATATAAAATTTAACCACACACACACACATATATATATATATGTGTGTGTGTGTGTGTGGGTGTGTGTGGGTGGGGTGTGTGGGTGTGTGTGTGTGCGTGCGCACACGTGTTTTTGTGTTTTCGTTGTAAATGAACAATTCGGGTGGAAGCTAACCAAAGGTTACCAAAGGTATATATTCAGACATCCTGAAAATGATTTAGTAATAAGCGCAAAATTCAGATGTTTATTTGTTTCCTTTTTCAATATTTATGAAGGGTTCATTTTCTATGAGAATTATCTCTTAATTCAGGAGAACCACCAGTAATCTACTGTTAATTACAGAGTGCAGGAAACATTCAGTAATAGTCTTGTATTCCCATAAATATATTAATATATGCAAATCTAATCCATTTTTTTCCCTATATTTACCTTAATAGTTTTAGGTTTCCGCTCTTTTCCTTACAAAAGAGGTCTTTCTCAGCAAGAAGCGTGAGTGAAACGCGTATAATTTATACTATTAATGGAGCTACACCTCGTCACTCCACGTAAACCGGTCTCAAGCCGTTCTTTTATAGAAAACTCCGCCGCGTATGTGTTTTAAGCCTTCCACCGACATATCGCGCGCATGCAAAAACGGGGCAGATCACGCGAGACAAATCTTTGTCTTTATAAGTCATTTCTTTTCTCTTTTTCTTACCTTTTCTTCGTTAATTGACACCGTATGACATTAATAAGACTGGCGCTATCGTGTCTCCCTCTATATAGCTCCAGACCCGTCTTTACAACGAATACAAAGCGAACGATTAGCCAGTAAGCGACTTACGTCGAAGTTAGAGACAGTCAATTTGCATGGACTCTTCCTTACTTATTTACACCGCTTAAACGCCCCCAAACCCTCTAATATGAATTACTACATTTTTGCATACGATGGCACGTGATTGAGGTTTGCGTATATTAATAATAATGTCTGCGCGGTTTGGATTAATCAACATTATTCTCTTTTTTTCTGTGTGTGTGTGTGTGTGTGTGTGTGTGTGTGAATAAAGAGTGTATAATATGCATGCTTAAGGGAAAGTTCAAAGTGCCCCACTTAAGACATAATTATTCTTATATGTTTCACTGTAGCTTCCCTTAAGTGGCGAACAGAGCGGTTACGAGTTATTTTAACACCTTCATATACAATTTAAGTCTCTAAAAGTCGTATTAAGTCGCCTATATTCAAATTTATTAATTTGATTCATAGTTTAAGTATATGTAACTGGTTGCAGAATTGTAATTCACAAAAATAATAATATTAATATAATAATATAATATACTATATATATAATTATATATATATATATGTGTGTGTGTGTGTGTGTGTGTGTGTGTGTGTGTGTGTGTACTGAAAACCACCAAGGAAAATTAAAAACAATATTGACCAAGCGCTTTCGTATATATTTAACAACATTTTTTGACCTTGTTCGTTTAGTGCACATATTATTTCACGCGTTTACATGGATATTTTATTATATATATATATATATATATATATATGACGATTTTGTTCCTATGTGAAATATACGCTAACTGATTGGCAAATATATAAAAACGAAGATATGACACAGTTTAATGAAAGATAAACTCCTTGTTAGCATGTTAAATTAGTCTCTGATTTGAACATTTAACTATTGTAAAGAGTGGTTCTTAAAGCGATAAAATAGGGGTGATATACGTCGGGCAATAAATCATCGCATACGCGATACCTTACATTTTACGACGAAATAAATAGCTTACATATACTTTCCCGTGAAGCCAATACCTAAAATACGCTTAGCGCCATTGCATGGAACGTCAATACTGCGCATATTTATTGCGCACTTGGACTGAAATTTACGATAAATGCTTAATAATCGCCTATTCACTTCCATTAAAATCGTGTACACGCGAAAGTTGAGGGAATTAAGCTCTTAATCATAAGGTGTAACCATTTGTGCTTTTCCGTATTACACATAAATTTTCAAGTTGTGTAACATTCATGAAATCGATACATACAATTCTGTATACAGTCGCGTTTATTTAATAAATCCATCTCTCTCTCTCTCTCTCTCTCTCTCTCTCTCTCTCTCTCTCTCTCTCTCTCTCTCTCTCTCTCTCTACGCAAAACAATTACTATAAGCTTAGTATATAATTCCATTTAGCGCTGATTATTTGGAGTGTAGTATTTCGAGGGGTTAATAATTGCATGTTCCACGCACGCAGAGTGAATACTTTCAGAAATATACAAGGGCATAATAATGAAATAATAAAATGCACATCTGTTTAACGGTTAAAATCAACCATATATATATATATATATATATATATATATATATATATATATATATATATATATATATATATATATATATATCTCGAAAGGTGGGTCTGAAAATTTCCAGACATTTTTGCTATATAAAATCTGTCCTTGCTGTCTGGAAACTTTGGAAACTTTCAAACTCACTCTCGAATGGATATATATATATATATATATATAAGTTTCTTATATATATATATATATATATATATATATATATATATATATATATATATGGGATTGAACTCAGAATGGTCCCCTGAGGTTTTTTCATGATACACACAGACCGTGCATGAAACAAGGAACTCTTCTGGGAAAATTAAATCCACTATAGCCCAAACGTGGGCAACGGGTCACTCGCAAAGAGGCCCCAAAAATATAGCTTCCCTCACCAGCTATCTGCAAAGCAGATAGGATCCAGCTTTGGGACAGGATCTAGGGGTTAAAGCTAAACCTAGCCTACTATAGTCAGAATCTCAATATAAGCAAAAGACTCGTTGCATTCGCGTCGGATTGAATACATCAAAGAAAAAGGGGTAACTATTGTATTTTTAGCCAAAAACCAAAACTTAAACCTCAATTGGCAAAATTGAGCGCCCATTTTTCTTTGCGAGTGACCCGCTGCCCATGTCGGGCTAACATCATGAAAAAGAAAAAACTATAGTGTTTGTCATTTACCATTACTTATTTGGACTATAGTGGATTTAACTTTCTCAGAAAAGTTCCTTGTTCCATGCACGGTTTGTGTGTATCATATATATATATATATACAGTATATATATATATATATATATATACAGGGTGTCCCGTAAGTCTGGACCCATAGGGAAAAATAATAAAATTACAAAATAGTCCAAAAATTTATTACATAATCTGTTCAAAGTGTCCGCCGTTGTGTCGCACACATAGATGAAGACGTAATCTCCACTGCGACAGCACTTTCTGAATCACAGTCGCAGAAATTTCTTGACACGCCTCCACAATGCGTGCTTTAAGGTGGAAAATGTTCTGAAGTTTGACCTCGTACACTTTGGCTTTCAAGTGGCCCCACAAATAAAACTCCAGCGGAGTAAGATCATAATAAAAAAATAATAAAAATAATAATAAAATAATAAAAAAATATATTATAAATAAATTTTTGGACTATTTTGTAATTTTATTATTTTTCCCTATGGGTCCAGACTTACGGGACACCCTGTATATATATTTTTTTTTTTTTTTTTTTTTTTTTTTTTAAGTTCGGGAAGAACCGATTCGCCTCTATTTAAAAGGGCATATCTCGGCGGAAAAACAAAGAAAAAGTGAGAGGAAAGACAGAGGAAAAAGAAAGGGTGGAGGGGACAGTCGAAGTGGATATATATATATATATATATATATATATATATACGGTCTTAAGTGCGTGCGAAATTCAAACGTAGGCATTATGATTGTAAATAGTGTTCATTATAGAACTCGTTTGAAGTTTTCATAATTAAATTGGACTATTAAGATCACCAAACTTCACTCAATTTCTTCCTTTCGCAAAGGGAGAAAATTGTAGGCTTTACACGTCATTTTTCTGACGTTTCGTCAATCCGAATTTTACGCTCTGACAAACCCTCTCGTATTCACGTAAGTACGCATATACGTACGTACATAAATGAGACAAAATATCTTTTTATTTTTGTTTTTTTTGTTTTGTAAATTCGGAGGAAAATGTATGTTGTTACAGTTGAGCTCGTTAGGTTCGGAAATTACAAAGTGTTGGCTGGAATACCTCGTACTTAGAGGATTTAAATTTAACTTTTTTTTTGTCATTATTGTTCTTTAGTAATAACATATCTTAACGAATTACGATACACCTTTGTTATTAACAAAGAAACATTGATATCTTATTTTCTATAAATGATATCCGTATTATCATTAATATTATACGTATATCTTATATTATACATATAGCTATCTTATTACGTAGCTTCGTAAATAACGTATATAAGATGGGTATCTTAACAAATTAAGATGTTATAAAGGCATTTATAAGTGTTCGCGAGCGTGAAAGATTTCATAAAAATCGCCTCAAACGCAGTTTTTTGACGCTGTTAAAATATAGTTATTAAGCCTCATATCGAATTATAATTATTGTGAAAATATGTTATAGTCCGTAATTAGATTGCCGTCAACGAAATATGTAATCAGTTCTCGTTATAAGTTTTGTACAACTAAATAGAAGACAAATAAATAAAGGCAAAGGGGAAGACTTATATATATATATATATATATATATATATATATATATATATATATATATATATATATATATATATATATATACACGCGGAGAAGAGTCTTGCTTTGTCGATTCACTTCGAATTTCCGGATACAGTTTTTTCCCTCGTATAATTGACGGTTATTGAGTTTAATGAGATTGTTTGGACAGAAGGAATGACGAGGATGATTGTTCGCCTGTCAGGTGACAACAGAACTCGCTCCGAAAGGTTAAATTTTCCGTTTGAGGTTACTTAACGGCGCCATGCACGGTTTTTTTCATACGTTTGGTATTGAATTAGTTTCCTTCGAGAAAAAAAAATTCATCGAACCGCGCCAATGATGAGACTCGTATATAACTATCTATTCGACCCCTTTGTTCCAACAACGTCGCGTTGATGGCAGACTTCTCATTTCATCGAGCAAATTATATATTATAAAGCAAAACACATTACAGGTACGTTATAAAATGACATTTGATAGTTTTTATTCCCCATTATTTATTTTGTGTGTGTGTGTGTGTGTGTGTGTGCCAGTATTTGTACTTGAAAGAAAAACTTACAAAGTCATCCATTTCCTCAAAATTAACGACAGTAAAGTGAAATTCAGTTTTTACTACACCAAAATTTGGAACTTTATTTGCGAATTTTATGATCTTCAGATATTGTTATTTTACAAACACAGTTTGGTATATAAACGACATTGAAGAGAAATTAACGTAATTTTGACATTTTTTTTTCACGAGTTACTATTGGAATGACATAAGTTGCTTTTAATTCATTAAATACATTAAATATCGTATTTTGTATAGGGAAAAAGAGAAAAGAAAAATATATACGATACGATTACAAAGCCATTGAGTAACTTCAAACTTTAATAACTTTTGATGTACGGATGATAGAAACAAACTGTAAACGGCAAATAAAAGCATAATTATTAAAATTTTCGTTATTTTATTTCACCTCGCGCCATATCAGGCGTAGGCGCTGAAACTGATTGAAAATGGCTGATTGTAAAAACTTTTTATGACATTCTATCATAATTAACCTTTCAAAATAACGTTCTAACTTCGTGTAATAACTGAATGAAAATGACATCAAATACCGAAGTCATTCTTCCAAATATTTGTCTAACACCTGTTTTTAGTCACTTTGTTTTGCCCATTTGCTTCCTCATGATTATTTAGGTATCGTAAAAAGTTATTATATAAATATATGAACTACGTACGTACATATACGATTAAGTTGACAATACCTGAGCCGAAAATAAACATTCAAGTTAACCTGGAAAATGAGAGAATATTGTGAATTTTAAATAGAAGTGGAATGACAATATACAGGGTGGCCCATAAGTCCCAATCGGTTTTAATTAAAGCGAAAATACAAAAAATCAAACAAAGTAAAAAGTTTATAATAAGTTTAGAAATATTTATTGATTATTTAAAGGGCAAAATATAACCACCTCGACAAATTTTCTTTCATTTTTTTAAAAATCTGCTAGATGGACTTTAGCTTTAATTATAACCGATTGAGACTTATGGGCCACCCTGTAGAAAATTTAGGTTACTACTGACATGAAGTATATATATATATATATATACCCCGCAAGGGGGTTCTAAGCTTGTGCTCTTGAGTGCTCTTTGTGCTCGTTTGTACGTGCTTGTTCCTGGAGGTTTCACGTGCGCCCTCCCGGCCCTAGCACCCAAGGATGATGGGGCTCGACCCTGCAGTCCTTGTCATCCTTGGTCTTTTTCCACTTCGACTGTCCCCTCTACCCTTTCTTTTTCCTCTGTCTTCCCTCTCACTTTTTCTTTGTTTTTCCGGCCGAGATATGCCCTTTTAAATAGAGGCGAATCGGTTCTTCCCGAACTTTTATATATATATATATATATATATATATATATATATATATATATATATATATATATATATATAATATATATAATGTTACTTAATTTACATGTTAAATGATTCGCGCACGTACTTCCATGTTTAAATTATGTTTGTTCAGTTCTAATGTTTTCAGCCACGTGCTCTCTCTCTCTCTCTCTCTCTCTCTCTCTCTCTCTCTCTCTCTCTCTCTCTCTCTCTCTCTCTCATTCGAACGTCGCAACACATGTCGAATTACGCGCATCGCCTCCTCTGCACAAGAGAACCGATCGGTGGAAGTCAATCTACTTCACTCTACTTCAACTCTCTCAATCTCTTTCATGTCTACACTCTCTTCGTGTATGCAATACATTATAGAGCTTTTTCACACTGTCCATTTGTATACACGGAACAGTCAAAGATAGTCAATTTTTAAATGTTTTTCTATATATAAAAACAAGGACAAATCACTTGAAATCTCTTTTAAAAGCTAAAGGTATTTTTTCTGAGGAAGAAAAAGAGGTAAATTAGCATATATTATATATATATATATATATATATACACTTAAACATGTGAAATGAATGAATGATGCAAATTCATAAAGAAAAAAAAGAAAATTGATTCCAAGGCCTTTCGTGTATTCAGCAGTACACTTCGTCATTCATTCCCTGACGAGGTGTAATGCTAAATACAGGAACGCCTTGGAATAATTTTTTCTTTTTCCTTGTGGGTTTACATTATATATATATATATTATATATATACCAGTATCGTGTAAATGTTTAAGGACACCGATGCATTTAAATTGTCGCTATAAGTAACTGAATATTTAAGTATAAGGAAACATTCGTTTCCTATATGAACATTATATGAAAATGAAAATGAAAAAGTTTATTGGCAGACCGTAGTCCATATGACAAATATTAATAATACGAACTGACAATAGAATACAATGACGACAATTCAAATACTAAGGATAGAAATACGAGGGGCGGTCGGAAAATAAGTTTACACAGCGTATAATTTCGTAACTAAAGTACCTACATTGATTATGTTTGTATCAGGTGATTTCGTTAATCATTGTTGGCAACACTGCACGTCGATTCGGCTGCCATCTACCGTACATTGGTTATATGAGTCAGTTGAACATGGCGGCTCGACTTGAACAGTGCCCTGTCATTTCTGCAACGATATTCCGAGTCTGTCAGTGGTCAAGAATTTCTCGAGCGCATTGTCACAGGAGACGAGACATCGGTTCATCACCATACTCCCGAAACAAAACGTGCCAGCATGAAATGGAAACACCCTGGGTCCCCGCAACCAAAGAAGTTCAAGATTGTGAGGTCCGCTGTCAAAGTGATGGTTACCGTGTTTTGGGACCACAAAGGCGTTTTGCTCGTAGACTTCATGCAAAAAAGCACAACAATCAATGCAGCTGCATATTGTTCAACACTGGAACGTTTACGAACGGCCATTAAACGTAAATGTCCTGGACTGCTCCGTATGGCAGGGCACTGGTCCAGTCGAGCCGCCATGTTCAACTGACTCATATAACCAATGTACGGTAGATGGCAGCCGAATCGACATGCAGTGTTGCCAACAATGATTAACGAATTCACCTGATACAACCATAAACAATGTAGGTCCTTTAGTTACGAACTTATACACCGTGTAAACTTATTTTCTGACCGCCCCTCGTACTATTAATGAGAAATAGTACAGTCATGTCGGAGTTAAGTGGAGCTACACACAGACGTTTTCATACCATGAATTCCATAGCTTAGAAGACATATGGCGCGACTGATGAATAACTTCGATAACCGGGTTGGTTGACTTTTTAATTCTTTGAATGAGACTGTATTGCGCACGTCTTGTTACCTCCCGGAAGCTCGGGACATTGCGGGTAGCAAACATTTGCAAAGCTGAGCACCTCAGGGGGTAATTTATGTAAGAGTCTAAAAGACCTGTTGTACAGCAAATTTAGGGTTCTGCCAGAACCTTTTTTATAATTCACCCAGAGTTCCTGTCCGTATATATTACTGCAGAAAGTACGAAAGAGAGTGTCTTTAGCTTCACTCGTACAGAACCGGAAGTTCCTTATAGTCATATTCGCTTTAGCACAGAGGCTTCGATATTGTTTTCTTATATCTGAGTCATCACTCAAGGAGCTGGTGATGATTTAATCCAAATACTTAAATTCTTGTACTTCCTCCATAGCTTCACCTCTCATTTTGAAACTAATATCAGCTGGCTGATTAGACCCAATAATATAATGATCCGCTTAATGCTCAACATTTATATGTAGTTTTTACTAGAAATGGTATAAAAATAACCTTACAAAAGCTTCTGATACATTATACCTATTGTGAAAAAAAAACCGAAGCAACCACTATGGCTAAATGTCTACACAAAAAACGCTTTTCTTGCAATATACGATATAATAATTGCCACTAGTTTAAAAGGCACAAGTATCCGGCTGTTATTTTAGTATAGATTCACATTCAGGCCATAATCCCTATCAGGCCATGAAAGAACACTGATGTCATTTGTGTTGAACCAAATTTGTATTGTCCAATTGAATTACATAATATACCGGGTGCGGCAAAAGTAACGCCCTTTTAATAATTGTACATCTTTTTTTAAGGTGTATTGAGCCAACCACAAAATGAATTAAATTCCAGTTATTTTTTAGTTTTTACTGAGAAAGTACTTATTATTTTTCTTAAAATGCTGTATTTTTCTTAAAAACGTTATTATTTCTCTTAAAATGCTGTAATTGATTTATTTCCTTCAATAAAAGAGAATAAACTAAAAAGGGCGTTATTTTTGCCGCACCCGCTCCTATGATCCATACACATCTATACCATAACTTTTACACCACCTTCCTGTATTTGGAACTTCACCATAGTCTCGCATATGTTTTCTTTTCGGTAAACGCCCGGCGAGTATTCTATTCAGTTAGGGCAATGGTTCCCAACCTCTTTTGCATGGTTACCCAAAACCCAATTCTAATCCAGCTCCATTACCCCAATCATTAGATATTATTTTTTATAACCTTTGGTTAACCTTTGGTTAGCTTCCGCCCGAATTGTTCGTTCTGACGAAGGTCAAACTGTTCACTCCACCTTACACCTACAGTTTAACGTGGAATCCGAACCACGCCCCATCAGCAGCCCAGGGTCTTAGCCACTAGGCCACCTAGGGTACCCATTTATCTACCAACCACTTTCTTTATTCTGTGGAAGGATGAACAGCTGGGTTTTGCTACGTGCCGGCTGCCGTCGGGTCTCGAACCCGGGGCCGATGGATTCGCAGTCAGCGACGCTAACCATTACCCCACAAAATAGTTGTCATTACCCCGTTTGGGTAATTTACCCCTAGGTTGGGAACCACTGAGTTAGGGAATAGCTGAAAGGTATTTCATCGGAAAACGAAACTTTGCCCCACTGTTCCTCACGCCAGTGTTCTCGCTCCTTGCAGCATTTCAGCCTCTTAGTTGCTAAGGCCTGCGTCAGGAAAGGCTTCTTTGTAGTCACTCGAACTTTGTAATTTATTTCAAACAGAGATCCCAACTCCAGTTTCCTCATTCACATCTGTGGCAACGAAAGAACTACTCAGTCGGCGATTCTTTTTAGTGATGCTCATTAGAGTTTGCATTTTTCTCTCTATCAACTTTTTAGGGAGATCGGACTTTGGGCGATATTCGACAGTTCCTGTCTCGCCCATCATGCAATAAATAATTTGAATTACTGCAGTTTTGCTCATACAAAACTTCCGAGCAATTGTCCTCAAAGACTGTTGTTCCTTATGAAGATATTCACATCATCTTCATTGGATCTTAGTTTATATTTCCATAATATAGCTAAACTTGTAATGTCAGAAATATGTTTAAAATTTCTAAACTTACATCATCCTTCACACGTAAAATCCTTACATGATAAACAACCCAGATCCGTATCTCCTATACGTAAAGAAACATAAAACACATACATACAATGCAATGCGCCTCGGTGGTGTAGTGGTTAGCGTCGCTGACTACGAATCCATCGGCCCCGGGTTCGAGACCCGACGGCAGCCGGCGCGCAGCAAAACCCAGCTGTTCATCCTTCCACACAATAAAGAAAGTGGTTGGTAGATAAATGGGTACCCTAGGTGGCCTAGTGGTTAAGACGCTGGGCTGCTGATGGGGCGTGGTTCGGATTCCACGTTAAATTGTAGGTCTAAGGTGGAGTGAAAAGCTTGACCTTCGTCAGAATGAACAATTCGGGCGGGAGCTAACCAAAGGTATAACCAAAGGCATACCTATCCAAAGAATCTTAGAAGCAACAGCTTTCTTTCCTATTCTTCTCGAAATTCCTTTTACTCTTCACCACTTCCGTGCTAAAATAACAACCGGATACTTGTGCCTTTTAAACTATTGGTGCATTATACCGTATATTATATTGTATAATTATACCGTATTTGCTAGAAAAGCGGTTTTTGTGCAGACAACTAACCATAGCGGCTGTTCCGGTCTTAAATTTTTCACGAAAGGTAGACAATCTATCAAATGCATTTGTAAGGTTATTTTAATATCATTTCTAGAAAAAAAATTACATGTAAATGTCCATCATCAGGCGGATCATTATAGTACAGTGCGTTCGAAAAGTCTCTCCGCAGTGCTATGTTAAACGCATAGGAAATTGAAAAACTACAATGTTTTCATTGAACCATGATTTGTTGATTTTATTACATAACCTTTTGATTTTACACCATGTGTTCAAAGTGTTTTCCACCATTTTGCAGGCATAGAGCAATTCGTCTACACTTGTTGTCAAACACTTTTTTTAAAGTGTTGGTTGACTGCGGAGAGACTTTTCGAACGCACTCTATAATGATTACATAAGAAATGAATGTTTTATTATACTTAAAAACTCGGTTACTTATAGTGACACTTCAAATGCATCGATGTCCTTAAACACACACACACACACACACACACACACATATATATATATATGGGATGAATTTCACAATAAAACACGTGAAATGAATGAGGTGTAGCTTTGAATACACGAAAGGCCTTGGAATCGTTTTTCTTTTTCCTTGTGGGTTTGCAACATATATATATATATATATATATATATATATATATATATATATATACATTTCAACTGCAAACAACACACAGTATAATTAACGTAAAGAACGACGCTTGTATAGAAGAACGTTCCGCGCAAGATGAGGAGGGAGAACGAACAAATGAAAAAATGAGGTAACCACCCGGGATTGAGTGAGGCCCATGGTGTAGTGGTTATCATATCTGACCGGCAATCGGAAGATCCCGGGTTCGATTCCCGGGTGGTTACCTCATTTTTTTCATTTGTTCGTTCTCCCTCCTCATCTTGCGCGGAACGTTCTTCTATACAAGCGTCGTTCTTTACGTTATATATATATATATAAAAGATACTTTTCACCGTATTACACCTCAAACTTGCAAGACTCGAAAACATTCCAAAAACCGAAGATGAAATGACGATCAATTACTTTTGGCGGAACCTTCATGAAGTGAGTGAAGGGCAAATTGAATCTAACTTCAATTAATACAGTGTATGGTAACTTATTCTTCCTCGTTTCTGCCTGAAGTATCATATATGCTATCCTCTCGTGGTTGTTGCTGATGTTTTAAATGAATTATTAACAAACCAACCCACGTTCGGTCTTTTAATGTAATTTCTACTGCGGTTTTTTAAAACGAGTTTCAGTTAATAACTGGGAATTTATATAACCGATTTCGACCAGCATTTTGATGTGATTTATTTCAAGAACACAATTTTATACGTAATTTTTTTTATGAGAATTTTCAAATCTTTGTATTATAAGGTTTGTTTGCCTCTCTCTCTCTCTCTCTCTCTCTCTCTCTCTCTCTAAAATCTTAAAAGTTGGTAATTCCGAAATAACTTTAAAGATAACATTATACCGAAATTTTGCAAATGCAAACTGCATCTTCTATAAAGCCGTTTACGGATATCACTGCATCTCAATTCTCCAACTCCACCTCTTTGTATTCAGTGTCATACCATACATTACCCATTGAAATAGATTTAAAAAATTAAATAACCCTAAATTAAAATAAAATTCCCAATGAACCACCTTGACCCTCGAATTTCCGGATTTGGAGTTTGATCAAGAGTACAATGAGAAGACCGCTTAGCGTAAATCGAGATACGTTTGAACGCCTGATCACAAACAGGGGTTTTCAACCCCCCCCCCCCCCCTCCCAATCCCTACGAAATCGGTGCAAGAGACGAATCTGCTGTGTAAGTAAGAATTAAAAGAATTTTTATAAACAGGTTTTTAACCAACGAATTATCTGAACTATATATATATATATATATATATATATATATCTTTAATTTTTCAACTAGATTTGAAGTTTATTGCTTTATTCTGTGTAACAGTAAAGTAACGGTGATGTATCTCAGCCTGGAAGATATGAAGGTGTCTTAATGATATACTGTAGTTGCCACTCATATACAGGGTGAAACAAAAGTGTGGCCTCCATATGGAATATTTATTTGTTCAGCATATGTTCAAACTGTTCGACCATATACTGACATTTACTATAATAACCTGATCTAAACTTTTTCCAGATGAATCTTTATAGGTTATCCTTTGGCAAAATATGGTTTGCTTATATATCGCAGGAAAAAGCAGAACTTACGCGTAAACAGCCTCACCACCTTTGCAATGTGAACATGTACTGAATTAATAAATATTTCACATGAAATATATATAATATATATATATATATATATATATATATATATATATACTACAATGCCCGCTGCGCCTTGCTCCGCAAAGTCCTCCGAAACACAACCTAGGGGGCCTGGGAGGTGCGAGTGTGTTACTAAAACCTTCCCTGGTTCTCCCTTAATGTCTATACTAAATTTGGTACAGATTACCCTAGCCGTTTTGGCGTGTATAAACGAACAGACGAACAGACAGACAAACATCCTCATCATCATCCCTTACATATATAAATAAGATAATGTGTGTGTGTGTGTGTATATATATATATGTTAGTTACGCGTAATCGGTGAAATTGCGTATTTCATGAAATAAGCAAAATATTGTTTATTTCATGAAATTGGCAGTCCATTTGTCAAATTCACGAAATAAGCAAAGTTATTACGTATTTCATGAAATAGGCAGAGGAAAAACTGAGAGTTCAACTGTCAGTTGCAAACTATATTTAAAGCAAAATATACAGGCACGTACCTAACCTATTTGATA